>CATIWJ010030306.1:0-19014 GCA_949640765.1 Croton laevigatus
TTTCTTTTCCCTCCATTTCACTACAAGACAAAGGGCAAAATCGTCCTAATTACACCCAAAATATCAAAAGTCTCAACTATTTTGAAACAACAAAAAACCCTAAAGTCTCACCAATATTGAAACGGAGGTAGTACATAATTAAATTTCACAAGCTATAACCCATTTCTTTAGATCTCGAAGCTGAAGCTCAGACAATTAGGTGATTTAGAAAAAAAAAAAAAAAAAAGTTGGAAAAAATGGAAGTCATGAGGTTCTCGATTTGAGAACTATAATGCCAATTGTACCATAGGGTTTTTACAACAAATATACACAAAATGTTACTAGTACTCCCTCTGTTTCAAAATACCGGACGCCAATATGATGATTTAGATGAGGCATATGAATTGATAAAATCATTCAACGGATCTCCAATGTTTCTGTCCGCGCGTTCAAACAAGAATAATGAATAGTTCTACTCTACACATACCACAAAGGACCATAGACATGGTGGGTGGTTTTACCTACAGAGACATCAAATCATTTTACGACAGAAAACCGCATCAAAATATAGTTTGTTTGTGATTGATTTCTGTTGTAGTATCAGATGCTTAAAGTAGGCCCCTGCGTTGCCATGCTCTAGGAGTCGACTATAAGTTCACTGAAGTACCTTGCCTCAAAAGTATCACATGCATTGCATGACCCTGATTTGACTGAGCCACAGTAGCATATTTTTGCAGAAGATTTTCACCAACTGGATATTCCACACTGCCAAATTTGACAATCTGACTCCAAGTTATAAACCATCCTCTGCTGTTGGGGATGCATAAGCTATTTCAACAACCACTGCAAATGGGATGTTGGCAAGCACGCCCAAGTCCATGGAAGCGGAACCTTCTCTCATAACAATATAATGTGAGGATGCAGATGCAACAGCATTGTCCATTGATGAATTTTTATCATTTGATACTCAATCTTTACCTTGCAACATAAAAAATAAGCAAACTAAATCAATTCATTGTACAGTGCAAGTCAATGGTTATAGATGTAGTACACCCAATAAGAAGCAAAATTACTTCTCATTCTTTTCAAGGGTTTGCAAGGCCGATAACATATTCAGCATGCTGTACTACTGCAGTAATATATAATAGCACCCTGAACTAAAATATCGCATTATTAAACCCTCTTACTTTGAAAAATTTAGTCACGAGCACCATCTGTCCATGAGAAATTGAGGCGTGTCTCTCAAATCAATGTAGGGCTTGTGAAGCCTTATTTGCTCAATCTTCACATGCAAAACGCTTCCATTTTGCCATTTAATTTTATAACTTTGTCATTTGACCAAACACCTAGTATGCACCACTCCTACCTATAATGCGGAATCTTGAACCCATGTGCAACTCTTCATGAATATCAACAAAACTACTTCGTTAGCAAGGTCGCCTTCAATGGACAATGCAGGTTTTAGCCTCTCTCATATTGCATCCAACATTCTTTCATCCATTTGATCAAGAAGCAGCAGCAGAAGTGTTAGAATGGCAAATCCGAGCAACTTGCTTTACCTTGAGAGTATTCACTGCAATGAAACATGAATATTAAAATGGTAGAAAAATTCAAGCAACTTGCTTTACCTCACTATCAATCTCTGCGTTTGCTCTTCTTAAAGCATTACCTTGATTTCCAATTTTTTTTTTTTAGCAGAAGCATTATCCAGTTTTCACAATTGCCTCCAAACCCAAACCCAAACCCAAACCCAAAACTACCAGCTCAATTCTTGGACATTCAATAGGGTTTCTCACTTCATTCTTGTTTACTTTTGATCTGTAATCAATTACATTTCTTTTTTTTTTTTTTTTTTTTTTTCGGAGATTTAAAGATATGTGAAAGATGATGAAGGGATCAAGAAATATTTTTCTGCATTCCACTTGTATGACAAAATTCCTGAGACAACAACCAAAAAACTGCATCTTCTCTTATTCGTTAGTCACTGCTCCCAGACAAAAGGAACTACCTGCAGATAAAGAATAACTCTTCACATCTTGAATTCATGATTTTTCATTCTCTATCTATCTATTACTAAGTAAACGAAACCTGTCATACTGCTGCCATTACTGGGTGTTGTTATATATGTCGACAATGGCCTGCACACAATGAGGCTTGAAATACTACTGCCATATTGTCTACTTCTTTGTTGCCAATCACAAAATATATCCTTATGAAAGTCTGACCAAAGAGAAGATAACTTTCTCTGATCACATAATCAAAGATTTTCACAGAATAAAAAAATGTGGTGTATGCATTATACATGAGAGAAATGCAAGAATTAATGGAAAGCAATAAACCTTTAGAAAGTTTGGGTAGTTCTAATAATTTTGAAGAAATATATTATCAAAGCTCTAACAACAATTCTAAAACTATGAAGACTTTGGCAACGTTGCAGTACCTAAAGTCAGAAGGAGCAGAAGATGATGTAGAGTTAGGAACCAGCTGCTCGGGAAAGAGGAATAAATGGAAAATCATCAGATGGAGAGACGAAGAATCAGTTGCTTAGACAAAGAGAAAGGCGCCAAGACAGATTCAAGTTAGAGGAAGAGGAATTGGAGTGTAGCTCTGCATATGCTAGACTCCAGCTGTTCGATGAAATGACTAAGAGAGGGGTATAAAAACTAAAGGGCAAAACGACTGTGTTTTGCATGCGGAGTTTGGGCAAAGGAAGGCTTCAAGTGCCCTCCGTCAGTTTGATGGACACGCCTCAATTTCTCATGGACGAAGGGTACTCGTGAGTAAAGTTTTAAACGTATAAGGGTTTAATAATACGATTTTTAGTTCAGGGTGCTAACATATATTATCGTGGTAGTACAAGGTGCTAAATATGTTATTGGCCGGGCTTGCACTAATAGTCAATAGAACAGCATAATTTAGTCGACACAGAAATTCAAGCAAAAACCTTAGCTAAGATCTGTATTTTTTTAGTGTCCTCAGCTAGCTGTTCTGGTTCTTTTATATATATATATATATATATATATATATATATACATACATATATATACATATATATATATATATATTTTTTTTTTTTTTTTCCAAAGTGAACAAATTATAGTTGTACAACTCAACCATGCGCACATAAATAAAATCCTACTGTTCAAGTAAAAACCATAAGAAAGTTGCACATTTCTTGCACCGTATGAATGAAATATAAACTCATGTATCCGAAAAGCTTCTATTATTATAAAATGCATCAGTATTGAACCCAACCTGCATTAAAAGGTTTCCCACTTTAAACTGAAAAACACCCTGCTGCTTCAACTCCCTCGTACAGTGCAGGGCCATAACATTCCAACACCAAGACACCTTTTGCTACTTCACAAGGTTTTGTCAGTAGTATGCTACGTACACTCATCTCGAGAGCCTTTATTATTGTGGAGGAGAAAAATTAATGAGTCAAACTGAACATGAAACAAAAAGCAAGAACATGGTTAATGAAGGATATGAGGACACAGCTAATTTTTTCCTAGTATTAGAACATATATTATTACAGTGTGTGGTGAAGTCAGAAGATTTTAACCAAATCATCCACAAGATCACACCTCATAGTTCATGCTCAGCAATGCAGATCCTTGGAAATCATAGAAACTTCACTTGTTGCTAGAACTGTTCAAATTAAAAGTTCCTTTTTCTTTGTTCTCTTTATCGTGTTTATTAAAAAAAAATGCAAAGAAAGAACTTTAAACATTGTTATAATGCATATGATCCATGGAAATTTTAGATATTTCAGTAAAAATCTACACTTCTAGAAAGGTGATATGTGCAATGGGAATAAATTAGAGGAAAATAATTTAGTACTAGATATATGGAAGATGACTGAACTTCAGTTTAGTAAGAAATGCTACAAAAAATTGCAACAAGATCTCACAAGAATGCAACTCTTGCACGTTGCTCTTTCCATTTTTCATTCAAAAGAATAAGAGAACTTAAATGGCATTAAGAACAATATATGCCACAGAGTAGTGATTTTACCCATATAGTAGGTCCCCAACCATCCAAAAATGGCAGCTCTACCGCAACCTTAGCAAGCTTTGGTTCAACTCTCTGGGTATATGCCTCCCTTTTTGATTGACAACTAACCAGTTTTGGCCCCATTAGTATCCTGTACATCCAAGCACACACAAAATAAATAAATAAATAAAATAAAACCGCAAAACTGAAACCAAGTAAGCAGGTCTGACTGTTATACGCAGATTGAAAAGATCTTTGAGGATTGTGAACAAGATCAACCAATACAAATTAGACAGAAAAACAAAACAATAGAATGTGGAAAAGTTATTTCTAAATTTCAAGCAATTGCATAGTAAAATTTGTGAGATTCATCATCATAATCGCGATAATGTTGATATCCCACGGCCAAAGACCCATTCAACCAAAAATCTCAAGCTTAAAGGTTAAGGGCTGCAGCGTAGAGTTTTATCTTGTTAAATTGAAACATCCCTTGTCAATTCACTTGTTACAGTATCAAAGATTCAGGCATAATCAATTATCAGGACAATATCATTACCAACTCTGATCCCAACCCAATGACAAATTGTCAGTAATTTTTTAGCCCATCAATCAATGTGTTATTTATTCCGATTATTGTACTTAAGTGTTAGGACAAGAAGCAAGGTTTGTCTAGGTCAAATCAAGCAAATTCATTCATCACCCATAATCAGTCAACAAAGAACATTTTAAAATGCTCAATATTATATTTTTCTCTCATGTGATAAATTTCCCCACGCTACTTGGCAAATTCAATCAGAACGATCCCATATGCATACGAATCCAAAAAAAATATCCATAGGCAAAGATATATAGCAAATTAACTCATTATTCATGATTTATCACAACCAGCACAAATTCTAAAAAGGGGAAAAAATCATTATCATGTTCTTTGGTGAATAGAAGCTTCGTTGCTTCTAATTACTTAATTATTATTAAGTTATAAAGAATCTTTTTGCATTAATGATTGTGTTCAATTTTTCTTTTATCTTTTCATAGAAAGGGTCAAATATATGAAAAATCAAGCTTCGGCTTGCAAGTACAGCAAGCCCCACTTGGCACAGAATTATGGCATAACAAGAAAATTGCCAACATAAAATACTAAAATGCATAATTATTCATCAAAAAATAGGTGCTAATTGATTTATCTGAACGAGGCATGCTCATTAATAGCATAGAAATATGCATGCATACCTAGAGACTCAACGGTATAAATTACTCAAACATTTGTTGATCACTGCCTGAATCTTCTTAGGTTTACATAGCTCTTGAACCAATCTTGCCCAAGTTGATGCGTTCGGTGGCAAAAACTTCTGCAACATCACTTCTACAATCTTCGAGGCACCTGAAATTCTCTCTCTCTTTAATAAGCGAACAACAAGCTCATCAAGAAACTCTCTCCCATCTTGAGGTGGGTCTAATTTTTCTCCTAACATTCTCAAAAATATGTTGCAGGTAACCAAATCAGGATCACATTCTCTTTCTAGCATTCTGTTTAGAAGTTCAACAGCATGAGAGATGCTATTCTTGTTGCATAAAGCATTGAAAAGTATGTTATATGTGACCACATCAGGTTGAGAATCAGGTCCCAAACAAAGCATCTCATTATAAAGTTTCCAAGCATCTTCTATCAAGTTAGCATCACAAAGACCATGAATCATTGAACTATAAGCCACAACATCAGGCCTACATCCTTTGGCCAACATTTGTGCCCACACCACCGTGGCCTCTCTCACATTCCCAACCTTACATAGACCACGAATGAGTACACTGTAACAAACCTCATTCAGGCAATTATTTTTTACCATGACTCTCCACACTTCCATGGCTTTATGGCTACTACCTGTCTCAAAGAATCCCCTCATCAACGAGCTGTAGGTGAAAGCATTTGGTGTACATCCCTTATTCACCATATCAGAAAGAAGTTCCATTGCTTCATCTGGCTTTCCTTCTCGACACAAACCATCTACAAGAGAACTATATAGAATAGTGTTAAGTTTGCATCCTTTCTCTATGGATTCATTGAACAATTTTATTGCCTCTTGAGACTTCCCCTCCTTGAACAGTCCACTAACCAACACTGAATAAACATACACATTTGCCCGATACCCTCTCTCTTCCATCAAAACTAACAAACGAGCCCCATCAAATGCCCTTCCTTGCTTAACTAATCCATTAATGATTGTCCCATATGTGACTTCATTAGGTACACATTTACTCATCACCATTCGATCTAAAAGACTAAGTGCTTTATCCAATTTCCCCTTCAAACACAAACCATGAATAAGTGTGTTATATGTTACTTCATTTGGAACACAACCTTTAAGAAACATATTGTCAACAAGCTTTGTAACCCGTGCCATGTCGCCCTTCTTGCATAACCCATTAATCAACACATTAAATGTAACTGGACTAGGAAAACAACCCTCAATCTGCATCTCATCCAATAATGAAACAGCCTCATCAATCCTGTTCTCTTTACAAAGTGAGTCCATCAATGTGGAATAAGTGTAAGCATCAGGTATACATTTCCTAACTGGCATCTCTCTAAACACTTCAATTGCATTATCAACCAATCCTAGCTTACATATGGCCTTAATAATCAAATTAAAGCTGAGAACGTTAGGTAATATATTCATATTTTTCCCGCCAACAACAAGCTTATAGAACTCCAAAGCACGATCATAAAGACCCTCTTGAATAATAACATTAAGCACTGAGTTAAATGACTTCACTGTTCTTTTGCACTGAAATTCACAACCCATTCTATAGAATAATTCAATGGCCTTGTCAGGTAAATGAGCTTTGCCATATGCTTTAAACATAAAAACAAAACTCTTCTCTACCAAGACTCTATTTTCAAGTCTCATTTGATCCAAAATCCTCTCCAACGACTCAAAATCACAAGAAGTGGCATTTTTTTCAATGAGAGAATAAAAGGTTGAATCACCCAACTTGTATGAACCCATCTTTGAGGCAGATTTAAAGATTTTATGGAATGTAGGGGACTCAGGCTCATTTCTGGTTTCACGATCATTACTGTTTTGGGGATCAGTTCCAATAGCTTCATCGGATGGAATTGAAAGAGCAGAAAAGTGAAAAATAATAGAATTGAATGGGAACTTACTTATAGTGATATAAAAGTTCTTGTTGACATGATTCAGGGTCTTGAGGATTGATCTGTTGTACAAAGAGTATTTTGGCATTGAGACTTGAATTTCCTTTCTGTGGATATTAGTTTGCAGCAGTCTGAGGTTTCTAATATTTGGAGTTTGATAATACAACATTAGGGAATAATGAAGGGACTAAGAGTCAAATAATGTTCAATACATAGCATTGTTCCAAAAGTACAATTCTTACCTTCAATTGTTTGGTATGACTAAGCAGCGGTGCTGTCCTTGGCAGCGATCGAAGCGACCGAGTAGTCGGCGACTGGAATAATTACAAAGCCGCTAAGGCTTCTGGATGAAAAACAGTGACAAGGCCAGGGGCTCCAATCAGAGTTTTGTCTTGAAAATGCGTTATCGGAGACTCTAACCAGAGTTGTCAACGCAAAGCAGGTGTTGGTTCTTACTTGGATGCTCCTACAAGGACAATAAGAAATATTACACAAAACTAATTGCGGACCACAATTAATCCATAACCAAACAGAAAGAAACAAATTTCCTATCTATGAGCATCAAAAATTTCAATCAATTAATATGCAAGAAATAGAGTTAGTTTTCTCACATTTTACAGGTTTGGAGAATCCCTAAACTAGGACTGGAGAAATAGGGGATTGGGGCATAGGCTAGCCTAGTCAGTCCCCACAAAATAAGCCAAAGAGCTTGGTCTAAGTAAAGTGATTGTCCTTATAGGATGAATGACTTTCGAGGAAAAAATGTCAAAGCCCCAGAAGTAGTAGTTTTATCTAAACACAAATTTCAAGAGTTGTTACTGAATTAATTGGAAAAATGACCGAAAGCCAGACCCTAATTAACTCCTAAACTGGTAACACAGAGACTATATAATGAATTTGGGTACGCCACAAGAGATCCTTAGTCACTTGCCGCGCCCGACAATTACCTCGGCCTGTAGTTCCATTCTAATTTTCCTAACTAATAACTATCCATTATTGACTAAGATGAGAAAACCGTTTTTATGCAATTTGTGAAAATATGACACGTCATAGCAAGTTACCCAGATGTTCACGGCATTTAAAAAATTAAATGTGCAATCTCATTATTAGTGTTTGAAAAATGGGAATGTGGGGGATTTCATCCAGAAGCCCAGAATAAATTCCATCCTTTAAAAATTTTTCCCAGTCCCCAAAACCCTGTGATGTCTAAATTGATCGGATTACAGTCATACACCCCTATTTCATTTTATTTCATCATACACCCTTATATCTAGCATTTTTAACCAAGCACCCTTGGGTTTAGTTTGGTTGGAATGGTTTTTTTTTTTATTTATTACATACCAACCACAATTCAAATTCAGACAAGCAAAGAACAATTAAAAGAGTAATAGCTAAAATGCAATTAACTTAAAATGCATGAATAAAAGTCTAATCCTATTTTTTATGGAAAATACTTATTAATGCAGTAAAATCCAATTTTCATGCAAATCTTAAGCTAAAATACCAACTCTTGACACCCAAAAATGCAATCTTAAACTATACATGCCAATATCATGCTTGGAATTCCAATTTAACTATGGAGGCTAGATTCTATTCCAAAGACAAATACAAAAATGACAACTTGAGATGCAACTATGTTTTTCCAATAATCAAGACTCAATTTAAATACCCAAGACCTAATCTTAAATCTCAAAAGGAATTTTATATCAAACCCAAAATCTGCTCATATAAAAAAAACTAATAGTCTGCCAACAAATTCATACTAATATTCTGCCAACAAATTCATACTCTTGAAGCAGGAAATATTCAGTCTTAAAACGGTGAGATTAATGCACATAATTCATGAGTGTTCATTAAACAAAGTCTACACCAAATTTCCATGAGTATCGTATTTCAGACATAAGACAAAGAAATCATCAATGGCACAGGATAAACAAGTATCAAAAGACATAAAACAAACTCATCAATAATGAATTTCACTAGGAAAACAAATTGATCTTGCCAATGCAAGAACAGGAACTGGATTTGGATCAAATGAAAATGGAAGAACTTAAAGCTTAAAAGAAAGACACTGTTTTGAAAAACTATACCCAGAAATTGAAGAAATACAAGTAAAGATTGCTAAATTCAATCAGTTTGAAATTAGTTCTTAGCATGTCAAGAATTTTAGAACAAACTATTTTCAATCTCCATTCTGTTCTTGGCAAGTGGCAACAAGTAATTATTTAATTATCAACAAATATTGAGAGAAACAAGTAGAGAAAGTCAACATTTCTCCTAACTTGAAAATATTTAAATCATAAGATGAATATGTACTGCCACTGGCATATTTGAAAGCAAGACAGTGCTTTGGAGATATGAAAATTCCAAACAAAACAAAGACACAAGCACATAGAATGAAGCATGATTGTGCTTGACCTCATGAATGGTCGTTAGATTTTGATATAAGCGTGCACATGCGCTCTGCTTCTCTGCTTATAATTCTTACAAAAAAATTAATATAAAAAGAATTCTTTTATCATAAACAATATAATAAAACATATAAAATATATGATAAATTGTGGTCATAAATTAATATACCATGCAAGAAAGCCAACGCAAAAATCAAGCATTCTTACTGGCATTTTCTCAAACACTTAGTAAGCAATGGTGGATTAGGCACCTATTTTAATAGAATAGATACTATTAATACTTCTATCTCCTGGGATTTTATTTCAGCTAGCAGGAAACACCAGACATGTAGAATTCGGCTCACTTTCAAATAACAAAATAACAAACCCAGTAATCAAAATGAAGACTAAAAGGAAATGAAGACATACCTGCTGCGGAAGGGGAAGAGGTTCGACTGTCAGTGGGGTTGGTGGTGAGAGCGGTGGAGTGAGATGACCAGGAAGAGAGGAGAAGTAAATCGAAGAAGAGGGGGACCGCCGGACTGCTTCCGCTTCTGCTCGTTCAAACGGTAGTGTCTTGGTTATGCGTTTAGTTTAGGTTCATTGGATCGGTTTGATTATTTAACCGGGCGAACCAAAACCAACCCGAAAAATCATCCAGTCGATTTTTCAGAAACTTTGTACCGAACTGAACTAACCGAAAAGTTCGGTTCAGATCGGTTCGGTTCGAAGATCCAGCTGTTCTTCTGCTCGCCTATAGGCAAAATAGAATTTTGAATCAAGGACTAATGACGGCAAGTTGAGTTGTGTGGCCAAATTTCAGTAACTTAAATGGAAGAAAGTTGAAATAAACATCGCAACAATAAGAATATGAGCTGTGTTTTAAAAGACTTTACAAAATCAGCTTAAAAATCAAAACTTGATTTTAAAAACAGAGGCTGGGTTGAGATTAAATTAAAAATCAGATTTTGAAATATAAATATAAATGTTAAATATCCAGGTATTATAGTTAAAAAGGGTCAACTATTTAATTGACTATTTTGTACATGTTGACATGTATGGTTATTAACTCCAACTAAACCAATATTGTTAACAAATGGTGAATCTTGTTCACATTCATTTTTTGCCCTATAAATAAAAAGGCTTCTCAAGCATTTTAGATATAGAAAACACAACAAAGAAAATTGTGTAATAGAGAGAAAAACATTTAGGGTGAGAGTTAGTGAGAATTGGTTTTTTTGTAGTTGAGTGAGCTTATCTCTGTCTGTAATTCTATTTTTTTTGTTTATAGATATAAGTGTTTCCAAACCTAATCTTTAACTTAAAAATCAAATCTTGAAAGCAGAAGTACTGACAAATGGGTATTAACCATAGAAAGACATTCATTAAGTTTTATGAAAAATGGATATTAACCATGGAACAGCAGCTTGAGACACCTCACTACCACGAATCTGGAGCAGAAAATCCAATCCCCATCAAACCTATCCCAACACCTGAACCACCCCTTGCATAACCACCCATACCTTCACTTCTCCTTACAATGCCCCATGCACTAACATACAAACCCATCCAAACTCAACCCCCTGCTCCAAAATTTTACCCATTTCACACTATCCTACCCCCTCTCGCTTCTGCAAACTGTTCTACTCCCTAAAATCATGTTGTGGTGTGCCCACTTCAAGTGGAACCCACAAGTTGAAATAAAAAAAAAAGAAAAGTCCAAAAGTTATAACCACAAGGCCCCACACACATGCAAAGGAAGAAAATAAGAAGAAAGAAGACAATTTGTTTTTTGGTGAAATTCGGTGGAACGCGGATTGTAGCTGGCACAACGCGTTTAAGCATCCTATAGATAGGAAATGAAGCAGGCAATTTTAGTACACAACTCACTGATCAAAAATATATCTGTGAAAGAGAAAGATTTTTAAGAGAGTTTAGAAAAGGGTTTCTAAAACTGGGATTTATAAAATAGTGAAGAAATAATTTTAGGGTGTTTTTGGGAAACACTTTGAGTACCACTATTTTTGTATTAATCTCTTTATAAGCCTACTATTTTTAATAGTGGAAGAATTATTCGGAATTTGTCCCGTAGACGTAACCTAAAACAATTAAGGGTGAACCACGTAAATCTTGTGTGTCGTAATCAGGGACGGACACAGAGGGTTTTGGGAGGGGCATTTTTTCTTATTTTCAAAATTTTTCTTAATTTTTATTTTATTTTTTGAAAAATTTAAATATTTATAAAACTTGTACATAGCTCAGCCCCTCTCACTTTTCGACCTGTGTTCGTCCCTACCTAAAATATCACCGCAACAATACCCAAGCACCAAAATGAAAACAAATGAAAATCTAATGAATAAAACACAACTGTAAGTATCAATAAACTTCAATAACAATTAGTATTGTGAACATCATATGTCAGAAAGTCTATTTTGTGCAAATTTTTTTTTTTTTAGTTTTTCTTAATTTTTTTTTTATTTTTTTAGTAAGGAGTAGTTTTGAATTTTTCAAAAATTTGTAAGCAGCTTAAAGTGCTATTTTTAAATTTTGAAGTCAAAGTGCTATTTTTTCAAAAGAAAATAGTGCTTTGTGCAATTTTACTAATTCTCCCTAGTTTTAATTTATGAGTGACTGATTTTTAGGTTTAATAATACCTTTTCTGTTTGTGTGTGTGTTAATAACAGGGTTCTTCCCTGTCAAATTCTTCCATTTCAATTGCTATTAATGGATTAATTATGATAATTGCTTAATGAGAATAAAGTCTATATTCGTTACGATAGCATATTGAATATGCACAGCAAGTGTATGCACATATTGAATAAGCACACTAAGTGTTTGACACAATGCTTAGCTTATTGATTCTCTTTTCTGGTTTTTGTTTAAAGTTTGGAATTTTACTGTGCTGTTATTTTTTTAGTTACCAAAAATTTTTGGTATTGGTTACTGATTAACCTAAAATATTTTGTTTCAATATTATGTAGTAACAAATCCTTATACAGTTAACCGAAAAATTTCAGTTCGATTAGGTATTCGGTAACTGAATTCTCACCCCCAAGTAGGTTTTGAAGTATGAAAATCTAACTATGAAAATAGATTACACAAAGAGCGATAATGCAAATTAAATATTTATTTAAAATATAAATAAATAAATTTTATTTATGATTTTTGTTTTTTATTTAATAATATAAAATAAAATAAAATGACAGCTAAAAATTTAGATGTTCTACGCTACTAATGCTGGGAAAAAAAATGTGACTGCAACACAACCAAAGCGTAGAGAGGGTTACCATGCAGTGAAGCAATAAAGTTGAATAGAAGGCAAATAAATAAAAATAGCACATAGCTTTCAGTAAAATCCAAATGTGTGGTTCACTATTTTATATAAATCTGTGTTGCTGCACCAATAATTAAATCCAGAAAACAATAGAAATTGATTTCCAGAAACTATAAAATGAGGACACTTGAATTTACTGTCAACGAGTCCATCCAATCCAAGCATTTGCCTCAACTGATACTGACAGAAAAGCCTTATACCATGCACTCCATGCCCAAACTCTACAAGATCCGGAAACTGCAACTGCAAGCATCCCAAAAAACATGAACTTAGTAACCATATAACTTAGTAGAAGCATATGAATTGGTAAAATTGTCAACGATCTCCAATGTCTTTATCGAGGTCGGCACACCAAACAGAAATAATAAGAATAGTTCTACTCTTCTACGCATAGCACAAAGGACCATAGTGGGTGGTTTTACCTACGGAGATGTCAAATCATTTTACGATAGAAAACTGCATCAAAATTTAGTCTGTTTGTGATTGATTTCTGTCTTAGTATCAGATGCTTAAAGTTTGAGTAACGAGGGACCAGTCTTAACAAAAGGTATTGAAAAATTGCTTTAATGAGCCAATTTCATGAACAAGTCTGAAAAGGAGAATGAACAACATACCCCAGTAGGCCCCTGCCTTGCCATGCTCTAGGAGTCAACGATAAGTTCACTGGAGTACCTTGCCTCAAAACTATCACATGCATTGCATGACCCTGATTTGCCTGAGCCTCAGTAGCAAGTTTTTGCAGAAGATTTTCACCAACTTGATATTCCACACTGCCAAATTTTACAATCTGATCTCCAAGTTGTAAGCCATCCTCTGCTGTTGGGGATGCTTCCGCTATTTCAGTAACCACTGCAAAAGGGATGTTGGCAGTCACGTCCAAGTCCGTGGAAGAGGAACCTTCTCTCATAACAATATTATGTGAGGATGCAGATGCAACGGCGTTGTCCATTGATGAATTTTTATCATTTGATACTCCATCATTACCTTGCAACATCACAAATCAGCAAACTACTCAATCAGTTCATTGCACAGCGCAAGTCAATTCTTTATCAGACATCATTTTATACTTTAAAAAATGAAAATCTCAAAAATGTCCAACCAGACTCAATCATAGTGATAACACTTATTTAGCTAAGGAGAAAACCATTACTAGCAGAATCATCATATGCAACAACACTAAGCCTTAATCCCAAATAAGTTGGGATCGACCATATGGATCCTTCCTTTAATGATCACTGTACAAAAGAAAATACTTTGCAAATAATAAAATAATATAAATAAATAAATAATAACTAAAATAAAAATAACAATAAAATTCATCTAAGTTGGCTCTAGGACGTGATCCTATGCCTCCATTCTAGTCCATCCTCAGGTAAATCCTCACTAATATCCAAGGACTGTAAAACATCATAGGCAATATGCATAAATGTTTATTCCAAGATTATGAATTAAGAAAAAGTTGTGTAGTAAACTTTCATTTTAAAGATCTCTCTCATGGCAAGTATTATGTAAGTTCTATCATGTTCCAAATTTGTATCAGGAGGGATCTAACGTATATCCAGTGCAGATCCGGGAATGAGATAGTTCCGATCAGAAAATAAGTCCATGAGCATAGTGCACATGTACTACTGATATGGATACAAAACACCAGCTTCAAGTCCATGCCACTCGCAAATGATTATTATTCTGTATTTCTGTCAATAAATCTCATTAATGTTTTAGCATCTACCTGAATCTTCAGTGGTTGATGGTCTAGCAGCAAGCCTTGCTGAATGCAGAACTTGTATATTTTCATTTATTTTCTCTGTGATCTCCTTGTGGTCACTACGCAGCACTGCAGTAGAATTAAAATTTAAAATTAAAAATATAAACATAATTGTCTTATCACAGATGCTAGATCTTCTGCTTCACATATTATGCGGTAAGATCAAAAGCATTACTTTAAATCAAGACTACATTGTCAGTCTCACCATAGCACAAACCTAGCAACTAATGAAACTATCAGCATCTTTCAAAGATCAAGTTTACTTGAAGACATCAAGTGAAACCATGAAAAGAAGTCTCCAGTTATATGTAAAAAGTTTTCCTTCCATTCAGTAAGTAATCATGAAATTTTAACATATTTTTTACACTTAGAAGACACAATGCATGATGTGAAAAAGGAGAATGAGAAGAAATGCCATCAAGGATAAGTTGTTGGCATATCTATTGAACAAGTGCACAATATTGCAATTGACTGTGCATCATTTTCAATATCTATAGCTGTTTGCTACTAATATGCATGTACTAATATCTATAGCTGTTTGCTGCTAAATGGGTTGCTGGTAAATCACATGGGTAAAAGTCAAATATCCCTTATCATAAATAAATAATTGAGCTTCTAAAGATATGCAAGCACCAGCAATAATGTTAAACAGTGGGCACATTTTTGACCCTGAACATGCCACTTTAAATTGTTGCAGACTATGGTACATACAAAATGATGAATTAACAGAAAGATAATTCTCATTTGATAGGGAACTTGGGTTGCATTTTCCCTGTCAAAATAATGAGTTTTCATCTCCAGATTATTTATCAAATTCTTGAGCTCCTGGAGGATTTGATCTTGCTGTCAAAGTGCTTTACCTAGTTCACTATTGACTTCAACAATCAAGATTTCATTATATCTCTAAAAGACACCCCAATCTCTTCAACTAATTAGAGAGGACCATTCTCCGAAACTGAAGATGGAAGGTGTTCCATAGAATCAATTTTATGTAAATAGCTTTATTGGTGATTCAACTATAAGTTTATGAAGTCTAACCTTGCAAGTGCTTGTTTAAGCATACTAACATCATTTCCTGCCGTCAAACTAGGATAGAGCATAACTTTCACTACTATTTGAACCTTGACTGAATAATAAAATCCTTGGTTTTTCCTCAAAGCTAAAATGATATGTACTATGTAGTTATTAAATGAAGCAAAAACTTAAATAGAAAATAATAACTAAAAGGCATTGTACCAGCAAGACGATTCCGTTCTGCTCTAACAACCGGAATGTCAATGTCTGCACGAGGAAATCCCTAAAATTGACCAGCAATGAACAATTCTATAAGATAGCTGAATCTAGGAAAGCGATTCTGAAGAAAATAAAGAAAAAAAAATCAAATAGAAGACCTCGGCATCGACGAGATTGCCGCTAAGACCAGGACCGCCAGGCTGGCAGAGACGTTCGATGATAGCATTCATCTCAACTTCCAATGCGCTCCTCCTCTCCATCAGCTTTGTTGTTTCTGCTTTCAGATTTGCTGCCACCATTTTTCTTTCAGTTGTTCAAAAATTGTAGTTTACTCTGCAATTTTTGGTAATTTACTGTTTATGGGTTATGGCTTTGCTTCCCCTAAGCTAGGATTCGTGCTTAATTCGGCTACCGACCTGAGAAAAAAGGGTCAAATAAGTGGATAATAAACCGTTGACTTATAGAAAACGGATATGGACATATACGCGTTTTATACGGTTCCTGTTTCAAAAATTCAGCAATTCAAATTACATATATTTCAAATTATAACATGTCAAAGCAATACAGCTACTGAAACTTCATCTTCTGTTCAGAACATATGTCAGCTGTTAGTGCTCTGTTTGGAAAAAAACCTTCGCCAGTGCTCTTATGAATTACAAATGAATGAAGACGTCCAATTTTATTATAAACACGTAGAATTCACACCTATCAAATAGAATTCTGATATGCATCAAAACTTATGTTCTAATCTAATGAATTTTCTTAATAACACTCTTTGGATTTGAGTGATGCACAGTTGAAAGGAGTGTTCTGTTTCAATTCAACAGCCTATACTAGAAAGGTCTTATGATAAATCGAATGGACTTCCTATATATTCCTTCTAAATCAATTGACTAGTGCTTCAAACGTCATGGGATGAGGTTCATTAAGAATTTATATACTAATTTAGAACACAAAAACAAGATAATCATCATTACTGCAATCATATCAAATTCCAAAAAAAAAAAACTAAGCACACCTTTCTCCAGCCAAATCAACACAGAAAAGTTAAGTTTCGGTAGCAACCAGAGAAGAATCAAACCCCTCAAACTAAAACAACAAAGATAAAGATATTCATGGAATTTAGACACAGGGCATCCACAAAGACAAACAAGAAGCGAGTATCTCAGAATCTCCAAGTCAAAATTAACTCAGATAAAATTGTTTACCAAATATTTCGGAAGCTTCAAACTGAACCAGTACTGAACTTTTTTTTTTATCAGTACTGAACTGTTCCCTTCGAATGTAGCTCCTCCAGTCCAGTGGCGGTCGTCGGAGGTCGATCGTTAGTCGAGGTGAGGTGTGAGACAGAAGAAAAGAAACATAAGAGAGAAAAGAGAGGAGCCGAAATAAGTAGAATTAGGTTGCCGTTTTTTAAACCGTATTATATAGGTAAAATACAGTAAACGCCTTTTATACTGATTGTACCCGTATTAAACCGTTTTACTCGGTTGGGTCTGAAGAACGGATTTTAGAGTTTAAAACAGAAAATTCGTTAATCCTCATTTTATACGAATTTTAAACGACAAAAAGCTAACATACCCTGATAGGGTGTAAGCTTGAGGAAGAAGAAATGTAAACAAGCTATGCACGCGCGACTCGCGTGGGATGGCCAATTTCCATTTTTTTTTTAGTTCACCCATAGTGGAAGCACTAATGCCGAAACTTAACTATTTCAATTTGATTGAAAAGTCAGAAGAATAAAAATAATTTTACAATTTCCAATTCTAATATTTTCTCTGTTCTTTGTATTTGTTCAAACTTTTCTTTTTGGGTGTTCTTTTCATTTGTTCAAATTTCTTTATTTGGTAAGTTTTGAGGTAGTGGAAAGGGGAAAAAGTCTTATTTGCCCTTGACAATGATTGATTGTTGAATTAAATAATGAGTGTTTTTGAGGTGTTGAACTAAAAAATTAATACTTTTTGAGTTAGTGGGGATGCTTTTTGAGTTAGTGGAGAATACAGAGTGACAGTGATGTGACAGTTGTCTGACTGTATCTAATTTTTAGTTAAGAATTGAATTTTAGCACTTTAGGAATGTACTGACCGAATTTTTAAAGTTGTAGGCAACTAAGATAACCTGTGGGCAGATTTAAGTGTTGAGAAGTGAAAAATGGCCATAAGTCATTAAACATGCTAACAACTATAGCAGACAGTGGTATATATGTGGCCACAAGTAATTAAACTTGGTAACAGCTGTCTACTACACATGGGTAAATAACTAGGCACAAGTAATTAAAGTTGCTAACAACTATAGCAGAAATGGGTAAATAACTGGCCACAACTAATTCAACTATAGAAGACAGAGATGAAAAAATAACCACAAGTAATTAGACTTGCTAACAATTATTGCACACATTGGTAAAAAAATGGCCACAAGTCATTAAATTTGCTAACAACTATGAAACAATGGTGAATACCTTAGATATATGTTAACCATTTATAATAAGTGGGCACAACTTCAAAGACCTGGCCACAACTTTGAGAAGGGGTTGGCCACATGTTTTTTCTTTTTTAAAGGGGCAGAATTTAAGGCTTTAGGGTTTTGTTCCCTAATTGATCAACAATTGCATTTTTCTAAAAAATATTGGCTAATTGATTAATTTTTGAAATTACAAGTTTTGTTAAGTGCCCACACCTAAACACATGTTCATGATTTAGTATAATTGAATTTGGTCTACTATGTTACCTACTAATTCATCAAGATTTTAATTCATCAAAAAAAAAAAGTTAGCTCATTTTCAATCAAATAATTGGTTAATTATTTGAAATTACAAGTTTTATTAAGTGTCCACGCCTAAACACATGTTTATGATTTAGTATAATTGAATTTGATCTACTATGTTACATACTAATTCATCAAGATTTTAATTCATCAAAAAAAATTTGGCTCATTTTCAATCAAATAATTGGTTAATTATTTGAAATTACAAGTTTTGTTAAGTATCAACGCCTAAATACATGTTTATGATTTAGTGTAATAGAATTCGATCTACTATGCTACCTACTAATTCATCATGATTTTAATTCATAACAAAAAAATTGGCTCATTTTCAATCTAATAATTGGTTAATTATTTGAAATTACAAGTTTTGTTAAGTGTCTACGCCTAAACACATGTTCAT
>CATIWJ010030316.1:0-10480 GCA_949640765.1 Croton laevigatus
ATCCTCAAAACGGCCTACCCATAATTGTAAAACCTTTATCTGTATAATTAATAAATAAACATATGATGATGTATTGTAAGTTCCAACCATAAGTGAAAAATTTCTCTCCTACTTTTCTGTAAATTAATTGTTGAAATGGGTGTTGATTAATCTTAGTAAAATATTAATATTAATGCTCTAGCTTCTTGCTATTCTTGTGAGATGGGAAAATTAAATTAAATTAAAATTTTATTCTAAAGTGATTAATATTCCACACATGTAAACCAAATTCATAAACACATTGTACTAATAAAAATCAATGGAATAATCAAAATAAAATCACCAAATTAGGAAAATTACCATTGATTCCGATCTTAATCTTCTTTTCACCATATGCAATAAAAAAAAAAAACATAAGCTTAAAACTACAAATTAAAATCAAATTACCAAAACAAAATAAAAATAAAAAATGCTGAAAGCTATTACCCATTGCAAATAGAAATAAATGAAATTAGAATCAGAGATTTAGGTTAGAGATTAAACAGAGAGATTAATGTGAAGAGCAAAATGCTAAAACGTGGATTTATATAAAACTCCATGTTGCAGAAATGAATATACAGAGCCATGGAAACAAAGGAGTACCTCAAGACGCTAGAACTGAAGAACATCAAAGACCTAGGGGTGGGTAGAACCAAACTGTGAATCGAAACCGAGCCGAAATTGAACCGAATAATTGGTTAACCGAATTTTTGGTTTGTAAAATATGTGAACTAAATTTTCGGTTCGATTTTTAATTCGGTTCAAAAAGTATAAACCGATATTTTTCATGTGTAAAATTCGGTTAAAACCGAATTCGAACCGAAAAATCAGGTAACCGAATTTTCGGTTCGGTTTATAAATTTTTGATCGGTTTTAAACCGAAAACCGAAATTCTGTTACCGAACCGAATTTGCCCACCCCTACAAAGACCTACACGAGAAGAAGAAATCTAACAATCAAACATGTATTCAACAGCCGATATTCTTATCAATGCAATTCCTTCCAACATGTTTGTAATATCATATACCCTTCTCTTATGGACCTGTTGAACATTATAGAAAAATAAGAGCTGTCAATTCAGATAGCTTTTAAAAGGAAAAATTATTGGCACTATACACATTCCTAGAATAGCTATCCTTTTATTTTCTAACTAGATATTGTCATATCATAAGATAAAAGCTGACAAACTATTGAAAGCTAAGCCTCAGGACCAGCATTTGTTGGTACATATAATGTAGGCTCTTCACGTTCTAAAAAGAAAAAACCCAATAACACAACAAATCTATCATAAACATTTATTAGAATGAAAAAAACTGAGATGTGTTTTAACTGGTGAACTACAGAAACAAAAGAATTTGAAAGTCCATAATAATAGAATCGCATCACCAAAAGTTCGAAGCATATTTTCTAACAATTGATTCTCATCTTGGGCTAACTTTGTGTGCCTTTAATTCAACAATGAATTAACTGAATAAGAATTGACTATTAAACATGCCGTACACATTAACTTTAACAAAATCAAGCTTTGGTAACTGGGTACAAGGCATTCAAACTAAACTAGTGTTAAATTAGCATCAGCAAAATTAGCATCCAATCACATTAAGTCAATCAAGATATGAGATCTATAATTAATTCTCTCTTGATTATTATTCCTTTGAATTATTTATTTGAGTTTACTTTGTGTTAATTTGCCATTAATTATTCGTACATTATTTTGTTTTCTCCTAATAATTCAACTTAGTTTTCTTTTTAAAATATTCTTTTTCATAATTATTTTTACCCCACGTCTGGAAATTTAGTCTCTGATTCACTTTGGTTTTAGATTAATGTCTTTTTTAAATAAAATCTATTTTTGCCCATTGGATTACATGAAGTCTTTTTTTTTTCCAAAATTTGGATTTTTCCTTAGTTTTCCTTCTCAATAACAATTTAAGGTGGCTACTGCTTCAATTTTTCTCATGTGTTCAGCGGGTCCCTATTTTTCTAATTTTTTTCAAATTTCATTTTGGTCTCATTTTTCAATTTTGGCACCGATTGAGGCAAATTAGTACATGAAATTGAAGTACTTAATGAGTCCAATCTAACCATGGTCTTATTTTTTCCATCTAGTGACCAGAAAGGCTTAAAAAATGGATTGAAGTTTTTGCAGGCTAATTGTTTCAATCCATTTTTTAGCCTTTTCGGTTATCGAATGGGAAAAATAAGACCATTGTTAGATTGAGCACGTCGAGTACTTTAATTTCATATACTTATTTGCTTCGATCGGTGCCGGAATAAAAATTATGATCATGGACTAAAGTTTTTGCAGGCAAGTTGTTTTAGTCTATTTTTCTAGCCTTTTCAGTCACCAGATGGAGAAAATAAGACCATGGTTAGATTGGACTCATCGAGTAATTTAATTTTATGTAGTCATTTGATTTGTTGGTGCCAAAATCAAAAAATGAGGTTATGGACTGAAGTTTTTGCAAGTGAACTGTTTCAGTTCATTTTTTGAGCATTTTCAATTACCGGATGGAAAAAATAAAAACATGGTAAGATTGGGCTCATCAAGTATTTTAATTTCATATACTCATTTGCTTCGATCGGTGCAAAATTGAAAATAGAGGTTTTGGATGGTAAATTTCCAAATGGTAGGAGGAAAATAATCAAATTATACAATTGATCATTGTCTAAAAATTATAATTTGGTCTCTAAATGATGTTTCGGTAAACCAAACGTTAATCTGTACAAAAATATAAATGTGAGGTGTTAATTTGTGCACATATAAACGTTATAGATCCATTGGAAAAAACACTCAAATGTTAGATGTTAATTTATATATTAAGCCAATATAGAATTGAATGAAGGATGACTTAAAATGAATTTTTAAGTCAACCTTTGTTGTAATTAAAGTGATTTCTTAAATTGAATTTCAAGCCACCTTGAATTGAATTGAGCGAATCAGACTTAAAGTGAATTTTAATCTCAAGTTGTAATTGAATTGAATAAACGACTTCAATTAAATTTCAAGTTATTTCAATATTGAATTGAATTAAAGAAACGACTTAAATTAAATTTCATCGACATTTCGATATCGAATTGAATTGAAAAAACAACTTCAATTGAATTTCAAGCCATTTTGATATTGAATTGAATGGAAGAAACAATTTGAATTAAATTCCAAGCCATTTTGATATGTAGCATGAATTGAATGAGAAGACTTGATTTGAATTCAAGCCATTTTTTATATGCAAATTGTCAAAATCTATTATATAGTATCATATGCACCTTGCATCATAATTCATATGTAAAATGTTGGCATATTACTAAAAGTAACTTTTGAGAAGAACCAACTATTTGACAAACTTCTATTTTTATTTAATTTATCTTTTGAACTATTTTCAATTATTACTTTAAAAATGTTGTTCTGTTTACTGCTAGAGATGGTTAGAAAAGTTTTTGTATTATAGTGTAAGATTCCACATTGGATAAAGATTGAGATATGATATGATATATAAGTTAAACCATCTAATTACTTAGTCAAATTGGATTAACAATTTTAGACCAGTGAATTTGGACCTAAATAGTTGACGATTTTCTTGTCATATACAACCCTTGATGCACCTGTCCACTTCATCCACTTAACTTGTATTCTGTGTGCCACGTCTTCATCCAAAAGTCCTTCATAATGAAACACAGAACCCAGATATTTAAATTGTTTGGATCTGGGGACCAAAACTCCATCCAATTTAACCTCTTATTCTTACTTCTTCCTTAAACTGAACTCACAATGCATACATTCTGTTTTGCTCTTGCTTAACTTAAAACCTTTATCGTTAAGAGTTTTCATACTGAAAGATCTGAGGCTTTTTCTCTCGTTCATGCTCACCGCATCAATTGTAGACTGAAACGGTTGTCCTGGTTCATTTGTGGCAGGACGGATATTGATAGTGGCTTAGTGCACAGTGTCTCTACAACGGATGATATGGTCTGGACACTGTAGGTTCACTGTTAGGAGATATGAGTCATATCCACACGGATAACCGTAAGTGATGCCACATGTGTAGTTGGTAATCTGTCAGTAGTCGTGTCAGGTGCAAGTTGAAGTCAGGTTCTTTAGGGAAAAAGGGGTCGAGATGCGCTCTTAACTCTGGCTGAGTGGGAACACCGCTGAGGGCTACCTCTCTGATAGGCTGTTGAGAATGCGAATTGGAAGCCTAAGTAACATTTTCAGCACTAATTTTGTAATTTGTAATAATTTTAGCACAAATTTTGTAACAAAAATAATGTAAGTCACAAATTTTGGTACAAATTCTTATTGTTTTAAAATATTGACCATATTGAGATATGCCAAAATATTAAAATCACCCCAACTTGCATCTTTAACCAATTTTAATATATTTAACTTTAAAACAAAAACACTCTTAAGTTGGCACTCATTAACCAATTTAACCTTGACTTTTTCCCTTTTTTTTTTTTTGTAGAGAACCTTGATTTCAAAATATATATGAGTGTATTTTGCTATTCATTTTGTTTTCAAATTATATCTAATTTTTGAAATTTTTGTTTCCTTGTTAGTTTCGGATTAGGGTTTTTTCGTTTTGCTATAAATATGTAATTTTGGGACCTTTGACAATAATTTTTGATGAATTATAATCATAATTTCGTTTTTTCCAAATTTCTGTTTGGATGCCTAAATTCTAGTATTCCCTTAAATCAATAGATTTTAAAAGTTATTTTCTAGTATTAATCTTAGATCAATAAACAGTTAATAAGTTTATCTTTGTTCTTGATACTTCAGCTGCATCAGGTTCTTGATAAAAAGTAATTCAAAATTGAAACTCTCACCTAACGTGAGGTATGGAAGTTTGAATTTTAGACATCCACCAACTCCAAATGTTGTCGGTTATAAATTATAATTCATTAAGGGTCCTAAACAAACACAAACGATCATATCTAAAATTTGTCACTTTCAATTAATTTTTTTTATAAAGTTGTGGCCAAGAATGCCACAATTATCTCCACTGCGCATATAATACTATTACGTACGAAACTTGTGATGCTAATTGAGAACTGTTTGAAGATATTCCCTATATAAATTTATTAAAAGATTCTAATTAATGATCTAACCATTTGTGTGAAGTGAGAGACTCAAATATTTGAAGCTCAAAACCTGAAAAATGGGGCATTTCTTTTTCTTTGTACAAGTTACTTTGGCAATAATTCTTGTAACAAAGATTTGGCAACTGTTTTCTGTTTTGTTTTTGAAACCATATCTAGTGACTAAAAGCTTTGGGAAACAAGGAATCAAAGGCCCTCCTTACAAGTTCTTATATGGCTCTATAAAGGATATGAAGAAGACTGGAATCGCAGCAACTGATATTGTTTTAGATACAAATTCTAATGAGATAATTAAGAAAGTTACGCCCTATTATCATCACTGGTGCTCTCAATATGGTTTGTCTGCTTTTTCCTTCAATTACATAATAGTATATTGTTTTTACATTTTTGGAGTTTTAAGGTTAACCTTAGTTATCATATCATAATGACATGTTTATTCTCGTAGACTAAGTTTAGTGTACCTTAGTAGTTTGATATTAATGCTAAAATGAAGTTTGATCAGGTAAGACGCTGTTGTACTGGTACGGAACGGAGCCAAGAATCACAGTTACAGATCCGGAGCTTGCTAAACAAATTCTATCAAACAGGTTTGGATTCTATGAGAAACCAGTACTCAGTCCAACCGTAACAACACTTATGGGTAAAGAAAATCTGATATTTGTGGAAGGAGCGGATTGGGCAAGACACAGAAGACTTCTTACTCCTGCTTTCTCTATCGAAAAGCTCAAGGTTGATTACTTAACTGAACTTCCATTAATATCTAGCCATATGCACTGCATATATATATAAATATATATATAATCTTTTGATTTGTTTTGGGTTTGATGAGCAGATTACGATTAAGCAAATGGCAGAATGCACCATAGATATGTTTGAAAGGTGGAAAAATCAATCTACGAAAATAGAAATGAGCAGAGAATTTAGAAAGCTGACTTGTGATATAATTGCCCATGCTGCCTTTGGCATTAGCTATGTTCAAGGAATTCAAGCTTTTAATGCACAAATGGAGCTTCAGAAATGTTGTGTTGCTGCAATTACTGATATTTTCATCCCTGGAAGCCAGTAATTAAATAATTCTTGCTCAAAAGAATTGTTAACAATTAGTAAATTATGTTCTGATTAACATGAAATTTGTGTCTGATTGTTTTTGTTTGTAGGTATTTACCCACACCATCGAATTTTCGGATATGGAAGCTAGACAATCTGCTGAAGAGTTCGTTAAGGGGAATAGTAGAGAAAAGATTAAGCAAAAAAGATGGTACTAAAAACTATGGAGATGATTTATTAGGTGTTATGATAAATAGATATTCAGAAATTTCAGATCAAGATCCGAAGTTTAGCATGGAAGAAATCTTGGAGAATTGCAAAGGATTCTTCTTTGCCGGGCACGAGACTACTACCAATTTACTAACATGGACTGTCTTCATTTTAAGCGTACATCAGGAATGGCAGGAAAGACTCAGAACAGAAGTGCTCAAAGATTGTCCTGAGGAAATTCCCGACGCTGACGCGTTAGCCAAGTTAAAATTGGTTAGTCCTATATTTCCTTGGGCACAAAAGATATTTTAAAAGTAAACGAAATATCTTATTATTATTATTGATGTTGCAGATGAATATGGTTTTACAAGAGACACTGAGGCTGTATGGTCCAGTAATCGATCTTATCAGGACACCAGTGGAAGATACAAAATTGGGGCAATTAATGATCCCAAAAGGAACAAGTGTACAAATTCTTGTGACAGAAATTCACAGGAGCAAAGAATACTGGGGAGAAGACGCATATGAATTTAATCCCTTTAGATTCGCAAATGGTGTTTCGAAGGCCGCAAAACATCCAAATGCATTCATTGGTTTTTCATTGGGTCCTAGAGTTTGCATTGGCCAGAATTTTGCTATTCTAGAAGCTAAAACTGTGCTTTCATTGATTCTTAGAAGGTTTTCTTTGTCCCTATCCCCTGATTATAAGCACACTCCTGTTAATTTTATTACATTGCATCCTCAAATCGGCCTACCCATTATTGTAAAGCCTTTATCTGTATAATCACTAAATAAACATACGATGATGTATCGTAAGTTCCGACTATAAGTGAAAAATTTCTCTCCTACTTTTCTGTAAATTAATTGTTGAAATGGGTTTGATGAATCTTAGTAAAATATTAATATTAATGCTATAGCTTGTTGTTATTCTTGTGAGATGGGAAAATTAAATTAACCCAAATTTTATTCTAAAGTCATTTATATTCCACACATGTAAACCAAATTCATAAACACATTGTACTAATAAAAATCAATGGAATAATCAAAATAAAATCACCAAATTTGGAAA
This sequence comes from Croton laevigatus, assembly GCA_949640765.1. NCBI lineage: Eukaryota > Viridiplantae > Streptophyta > Magnoliopsida > Malpighiales > Euphorbiaceae > Croton > Croton laevigatus. The sequence continues at coordinate 7,445 of CATIWJ010030316.1, forward strand.
ATTACCATTGATTCCGACCTTAATCTTCTTTTCACCATATGCAATAAAAAAAAAAAAAAAAGAACATAAGCTTAAAACTACAAATTAAAATCAAATTACCAAAACAAAATGAAAAATAAAAACTGTTGAAAGCTATAACCCATTGCAAATAGAAATAAATGAAATTAGAATCAGAGATTTAGTTCAATGATTAGAGATTAAACAAAGAGATTAATGTGAAGAGCAAAATGCTAAAACATGGATTTATATAAAACTCCATGTTGCAGAAATGAATATACAGAGCCATGGAAACAAAGGAATACCTCAAGACTCCCAGACCTGAAGAACATCACAGACCTACACGAGAAGAAGAAATCTAACAATCAAACTTGTATTTAAAAGCTGATATTTTTGTCAATGCAATTCCTTCCAACACGTTTGTAATATCATATATCCTTCTCTTATGGACCTGTTGAACATGATAGAAAAATAAGAGCTGTCAATTCAGATAGCTTTTAAAAGAAAAAACTATTATACACATTTCTAGAATAGCTATCCTTTTATTTTCTAACTAGATATTGTCATATCATAAGATAAAAGCTGACAAAGTATTGAAAACTAAGCCTCAGGACCAGCATTTGTTGGTACATGTAATGTAGGCTCTTCACATCCTAAATAGAAAAAACCCAAGAACACAACAAATCCATCATAAACATTTATTAGAATGACAAAAACTGAGATGTGGTGAACTACGTAAACAAAAGAATTTGAAAGTCCATAACAATAGAATCGCATCACCAAAAGTCCAAAGCATATTTTCTATCAATTGATTCTCATCTTGAGCTAACTTTGTGTGCCTCTGTAATTCAACAATGAATTAACTGAATAAGAATTGACTATTAAACATGCCGCACACATTAAATTTAATCAAATCAAGCTTTTGTAACTGGGTACAAGGCATTTAAACTAAACTAGTGTTAAAACAAGTCCTCTACCAAGTTGAAAACACAAAAACCAGAGGTAACTAAACTAAACTAGTGTTAAAACAAGTTCTCTACCGAGTTGAAAACACAAAAACCAGAGCTAACTAAACTAAACTAGTGTCAAAACACAGTACATAAATAAATATAACTACTTTCATGTACAAATGTGCATGTAAGAAAAACACAATGAGAAACAAAGAATCACCTAAGGTTTTATGATCTTTTGAACTGTCTGAAGAGCAAAGCTTTCAGGAGGCCCAGGCTGTAGCATTGATTTCTTGAATTCATCCAAAACCCAGCAAATGAAATGGTAACTCATTTGAGTAAAACCCAAAAAAATCTCAAAAGCATAACATGAAACTCTAATGAAATTTGAAAAAGTTAAACGAATTCGTACCATTACAAATGTAGAACCAAACAGCTATGAAAAAAAAAATGAAATCTTAGTATGAACGCAGTAATGAAAAGCTAAAGCAGTGAACAATATATAATAATTTCCGGATTCCACAGATTTTGTACTTGAACAACAGGTAGAGAACACCAGCTTGAAGCTTGAAATAGAGAGGCGGAGAATGCTGGCTTGAAGCTTGTGATAGATGGATGTTAAAAATGCATTTCTAAATGGAGAATTGGATCAAGAAGTGTACATGGAGCAACCTGAAGGATTTGAAAACAGGATTAATCCTGAGTATGTTTGCAAATTGAAGAAGGCACTATATGGGTTGAAACAAGCCCCCAGAGCTTGGTATCTATAGTGGCTATGGAGTTGCATCAGCTGATTCGAGATTATTTGTCAAAGCTTGAGAAAGGAAGCCAGCAATAATTCTTGTCTATGTTGATGATCTCATCGTTACTGGAGACGATGTTAATGAGATCTATTAGACCAAGAAAAATCTATCAGTGCGATTTTAGATGAAAGAACTTGGGGAGCTAAATCACTTTCTTGGATTGGAAGTGGAGCGCACAAAGGAAGGATTATTCTTCTGTCAAGAGAAATATGCAAGAAATCTTCTCCAAAAGTATGAAATGCTTGACTGCAAGCCTCTTGCTCTTCCAATCGAGGTTAACTCCAAATTGAGCATTACATAAGGCAAAGATCTGGAGGATTCAGTGATGTATCGACAGATAGTTGGTAGTTTGATATATCTGACATTGAAATGGCCAGATATTGCATTTGTAGTTGGAATAGTCAGTCGGTTCATGCAAACTCCGAAAAACCTCACTTGGAAGTAGTTCGGAGAATTCTGAGGTACATTAAAGGAACACTTGATCTCAGATTATTTTCTAAAAGTAAAATAGCTTGCAAGTTGGGAAGATATTGCGATGCTGATTATGCTGGTGATTATGATACTCGGAGATCAACTAATGGTTATGCATTTAGTTTGGGTTCTGGAGTTGTTACTTGGTGCAGCAAAAGACAACCAACAGTGTCACTCTTAACAATAGAGGATGAGTATCGTGCAGCAATGATGGCAGCTCAGGAAAGCACATGGTTAGTACAATTATTAGAGAATTTACATCAGCCAGTTGATTATTTGGTACCAATATACTGTGACAACCAATCAACTATTTGTTTAGTAGAGAACCCAGTGTTTCATGCTAGAATAAAGCATGTGAAGGTGCAATATCATTTTATTCATGAAAAAGCCTTAACAGGGGAGATCAAGTTAATCCAGGTGAAGACAGAAGAACAATTGGCAGATATTTTCACTAAAGGACTCAATAGTAAAAATTAGAAAGTTTTCGTAAAGAACTAGGCATGACTTCAAGAAGAGGGATTAAAGATATTAGTAATGAGGGTGAGTGTTAAAGTCATTACTAACAATAAATAACAAATTTTAAATACTGTTTTAATTTTTCTTTTAATATCATTTACTGTATAAACTAATGGTTTATGTTTTCAATGATTTTTAACCATTGTTTTTTTTCAGTAAAATGAACATTATAAATACTGTATCTTATTGTTTGTAAAGAGTATTAAAGAGAATAAAAAAACATTAATACGTAAAGAAGAAACTTTCATTCTTCTTAGTTCTCTTTTGAATTATTCATATGCTAATAATTATTTATTATT
>CATIWJ010030317.1:0-24000 GCA_949640765.1 Croton laevigatus
GTTCAAGAACAACTAAGAAAAATTCTTAAAAATCCTAATTTCTGGTATGTAATTTTCATTCTGATGATTATTTTCATACTGAAAAGAATTATTTTATTGAGAAAATTATATATTTAATGGGTTTTTTTTTTCAGGTTTAATAATGTTTTCTGTTAATGACATTGGAATCATTAAAGTTGGGAAAGAGAAGTTGAGGAGGCGTTAACATAGGAATAAAATTATAATTTTCTCTTAATTTAATATTTACAAGAAAAGTTAGTAACAAGTTTTAATTATAAAAAAAAAAGTCACAAGGGAAAAAATATTTAAAATAACAATAGTGATTTTTATTGTATCAAATTAAAAATTTTTAGTGAATTTTTATACTCTAGTTTTTAATTATTAAGTGTGAAAGTGGTGGTGTTGGCAAAAAATTTCAAATTGTAATGAAATTGAACATTAAAGTTGTAAAAAGGATAAAAATGAAAATACAAGTCAACTTGAAAGGTCATTCTGCAATTTTTTCAACGGTCAGCCGTTAAAGTTAACGACGAGGTGGTATGAGAGCATTATCGGCCAAACATGTATGCTATGAAAGCAATTTTCTGAAACAATAGTGGTATAATAATAAATCGGCCAAACATCTATGGTAAAATAGTAATTTTCCGTTACATAAATTACCATGAGCATTGAAATTAAACATTTTCTTTTTATCTACAAAGGCAAAGTTGAAAGTTGAAATTGTTGTGGAAGTACAAATGGAGTGTCGAGCCAAAACCATCCTAATTAAGTGAAAAACACCTGCCTGTATTATCAACCCATATACTCTATTTTAATTTCCAAGCAAACACTACATCTACAATTTTTTTCCCCCTAATTAATAACCAATGTTACAAGTGCCACCAGAATTTTTGATTCATCAACCATCATCAAAACCTCCACCCAAATCCTCCAGCATTACCAACTATGAACTTCATTCCGATGACTTGACTGCAGCTGTTTTGATAAGTTGGCCTGAAACTAATGAAACAATGAATTGACTCCTCTACAGCTACGGCCTTCAACTCAGCTTCTATCTGATCTACTTCTATCAAGTGGGATGCGGGAATCCAATGTTGCAAGGACCTGAGGCATCGACATACCCCCAGACACTACAATTTCTGCAGTTGAAGGACAATTTTTATGATTCAGGCAGTAAAGGAATGATGGGGATGAAAAAGACTCCAATCATGTTTTATTTCTTCCATATTTTGACAAACAAAGAATTCTGGTGCAGAAATTTAAAATGAACTCCTCGTGCATTTCAATCAATGCATGCAAATGATGTAGTTTAGAAAGCAATCTCATCACATGCAAAAATGTCACCGGAAAATAACAATTCTACCAATGTAAAAAGACTTCAGATGAATCCTTACCAATGCCTTCCCGGACTGAAAGAGTTGGTCTTATAACATCCTTGGTGTTGACCAGGAATATATCACCTATATAAAGATGGTTTGTGGGAACATAGACACAGCAAAGCTCTTCTTCACCAGAGTAGGTCTGCACAAAGATTTTAAGAAGGCCAAAAAAACATTATGAAGCTTTCAGATGTAAAGCTATACTGCTATGCCTTCTATTCTCTTTTCTAAAACAGAAATGTAATACTGCGTTAAACTTCGAACGAGCAATTATCACCCTATAAATTTGCAACATAAACTCCTAAAGCAGGTTTCAGAAATTAAACTTCGAATGAGCAATTATTACCATGTGAGTTGACAACATAAACTCCTAAAGCAAGTTTCAGAAAACTAAATCATTCTCCAGTGAAGGAATGACATAGTCTAGACACAAAGGATGATATGAGTGTCCAAAACACATGAACAGAATCAAATTAGCAGATAATATTTTCCGAGCAATAAGCCCAGCATAAAGCTTGAAATAAGACTTAAACCTGATTAAGACTCAATCTCAAATTAGCTAGTATAGACCATATCAACTATTTTCGTTTAGTCCAACCTATTTGGAATTGGGGCTTTTCCCCAAGTTTTGCATAAAAAGGATAAAATTAATTATCGAATACTATTTTAAATTCAGCAATGAAATGCTTGAATATGCAAAGTGTTCCACTAATGTATAATTCAATAACCTTTAGATCTAGATGCAATCTCCATTGGAATCATTACTAATTATCATACAGTACCATGTTTTGATCATTGAAAAAAGCTTGTGTGCTTAGAATTTGAAAAAAGACAGCTCCTATGCATACAAAAAAGAAGGCAATTAAAGTATGATAAATCGGGCAAAGGATTCACACTTATCCTCTCCCACTCTGACTCCTATCTTCACTTTCAGAATCTGTCTTCTCTGAATCCTTTAAATTACATGGGTTCAACTAAAGAACTATGACCTGTAAACATATATGGAATAAATAAATGTTTTCTTGGATATTTCCAACTCCAATACCAGAGGATGTTACTTAAGACATCTGCATTGCTCTGCACTCTTTCAAAGCAAGTATTGAGCATAATGAACAAGGATGTATATATAATTTCATACATTTATTTATGTATACTAGCCATAGTGCACCCTAACATTGACAACTGGCACACTGCCATTGCCTGTATCATATCTTTTCCTATCCACGTTTGGGTCTTTAATTCTATAAAGCCAATTAAGAAGTACATGCACTTGAAGCAGTGACAAGGTCCTTTTTAAACATTACAAAAACCATTTTCACACCTGGAGGATGACAGATGAAGTGATGAAGCCAAATGCATATTCACCAATGCGTGGATGCCTTATGATGGCTACTTCCTTGAAAGCCTGCGTGTTCTGGTCTGAAAAAATAAAAGGATGTGAATTGTGAAAAATACTCTCTAACAGCCCTTCAATTCAAATAAAGAAAGGCATTAATGAAAACACACCTGGTGATATTGCAGCACTAATTTGTTTGGAGGCATTATAGATATGACGAACAAAGGGCATGCGTTTGATAAACCACTCCCCAAGACTCAACACAGAAGCTCCCAACCAAGATGACATAAATACCCCAACCAAGAAAATGAATGTCATGGAAGTTATGAATCCAAGACCTAGTCAGTGTAAAAAAGAAACTGATATTACCAATTTGATATTTAGAAGCATATTAATAGCTGAACAACAGAACACAGAAGCCATTTAAAGCTGCATATCACTGAGAACTGAAGAAATATTTAATATCGTATGCTATATCTACATTAAACCAAATGAAGTTCTAAGACAAATCTTTTACATTTTCTTCTCGGAAAAATTATATGTTCCTAACAAACTTACAGAGTAATCTTCTTTCCATAGAAAGCAACGACTGGATATCTTATACAATGGCAATAAAATAATAAATAAATTACATGGAGAAAATTATCCTATGATAATGATCTGCTGCTAGATTATCAATAGATACAATAGGATCTAGGAAGCTGATTGTTCATAACAATGACCAGAGAATTCCCAAACAAATCCAAGTATTAGATGTTCCTAACCAAACTCAGAGAGTACTTTTCTTTTCAAAGGAAGCAATGACTGGATATCTCATACAAAAGGCAATAAAATAATAAATAAATTACATGGAGAAAATTTTCCTATGATAATGATCTGCTGCTAGATTATTAATAGGTACAATGGGATCTAGGATGCTGATGGTTCGTAACAATGACCAGAGGATTCCCAAACAAATCCAAGTATTAAGTTAGAAATCACATATTGTATTCAGGATAAATAACTAAGGGAAGCATAATTTATTCAAATAAAACGTCACTGTTAAAGGCTTTTCCACTCTGCATCCCAGGGTACAAAAAATTATATGGTGAACTGATAGCCAAGCGAAGGAATAGGTCACAAGTATGAGGAAGCAACCACAGGAGTTTCCAGTCTACATTAGTATATCGTGAAGATGCCACTAGAGATGTCCAAAAAATGGCTCATCAAGGAATCATCACACTCGGCCCATCAATCTAGCTAGAACAAAGCACCACCAATACTAAGAAGAACAGCCTAAGAAAGAGACAGTGACCTCTTATATGCACACGATATAAATTGAATGATAATGCGAACGAACAAAATAAGTTGTTCTCCATAAAGGGCTCAAGTCACAGGATGTTTAAGTTCATGAAGCATGCATTTTGAATTGATTTGTCAGACATGATCATATCGGAACAAACTGAACATAGAAACTTAAACAACATTAATAACAATTCTGTAAAGCAATAGTACATATTTTAGAGACTTTAGATTTGTCACAATTGAGGAAATAAAATAATCAATTATCAACCCACTGAAATTGATTTTTCAGGATAAGCTTTGCACACTGTGAAACCAAATATTACTATACTGACGAGCTTAAAATGCTGCCTATTATATATTAATACACATGAATTTGCCAACAAAGAATAAGTTTTGAAGTGTCACAGAGAAACAAACTTACCAAATATATCAATTCCCAGTTTATCATAAATTGGAGAGAAGAATCCATCAACAAAATGAATAAACCACCATGTTATGTAGAAAGTGACAGCAATTGGGAATAGAATTACACTGAAAGAAAGAGAGAAAAATACCAAGAGTTACAACATTGAGTGGGATAAGCATGAATTTGTAAATGCAACCATCAGCATTAAAACTTAATCTCATGAGAATATTATTCAAACTTCAAAGAACATGTCAATGAATGGCCAGAAGCTAATAATCCAATTACATAGAGTATGCCAAAATCTGGTAAAAAAGAAGCACCATCAAAATTCAAAACTGCTCCTTCGTACACAATTATTGTCTACTAACTAGGTTGACTAGTGGTAGTCAAAAACCAATACACAACCCAAGTAATTGGGTTCACTAGGTTTGTTTCAGCCAACAGGAAAACAATTTAATACTATAGTAAAAAACCAATACACAACCCAAGTAATTGGGTTCACTAGGTTTGTTTCAGCCAACAGGAAAACAATTTAATACTATAGAAACCCGATAATTTTTAACGTGATCTATTGAGGGATAGTCAATTGTCTTCCAATCTGATGCTGAAAATACGTTAGTTTTTTTAAGAGAAGAAAAAAACACTAAAACCAAAGTGGCTCCAAGCACCATGTTTAATAAGTTTTGTTTGAAACTTGAAAGACAAAAATCAACAAGAACGACCATGCTAACTCTAAACGGCCATTCTTCAGTAACAGGACAGGACAAATTAAAAAAAAAAAAAAGGAATATGTCAAATGCCAAACTATCAAATCAGAAAATAAATTGATTCTGCATCAACTTCAAAGAAAAAGAAATGATATGGAGAGAGTAGAAGCCTAAAGACCCAAGCGTCTAAACTCCAAACCCAATCATCAAAAAAGGAAGCCACCAAAACATCCCTAGTGATCTGCATTGCATGAGTGCTATACCTTCAACTATGGTTTCCCCAGAGCTACAATTGAAATAGCCTTCTCTAATGTAGAAAAGCTATGTGCTTACAGAAGCTCTAACACAATAAGAGAATAGAAAACTGGAGTACAGACCCACCATAGATCAAAAGTTCAATTGGAGAAATATACTTGAAAAATTGAAATTATTGATTGCAAACATACTAAGAAAAATACTATAGAAAGCAACTCGATACATTCGAATGATACAAAGTCTCTCAAGATTAGAGCAACCATGAGCAAAAGTTAAGACGTTTATCTATTGCACGTTAAAATACAACATTCTGCCATGTCTAACTTGAGGAAACACCATAGATCATTATGCCAGAATAGGACAAGAGCCTTTCATTGAAATTTACAAAGAAGAGAATGAAAGGGAAAATTATTATGCACGAGCAACCGAACCTCAAAAGGAAATATAAGTAGAAGCTACGCTGATCCTTGATATCTTTTAAAATAATTTGGTATACATGTGAAAAATAATGTCAAGGAGTCAGAAATATTTATTAATTAAAGGAAATCATGGAAATAGATGAATTAATTCCATACCATCCGGTGATAAACTTTTTTGAAGCCCAGCTCTGGACAACTTTGGAGAATGTCTACAGAAAAGAAAATGGCATACAGCACATGTCAGAATTCAGATAACAACAAGCTGAGCAAACAATTTAAAGAATATTGCCACATCAAATACACTGGTTGTCGTTGCTCTAAGAAATTTGCCATAACAAAATAAACCTTCAGCTCAGAAACTTCGATGTCTCAGCTCAAAACAATTGATAAAATAATTAACAAAAACATGGAGAAACCTAGAACTAAGAATGGCAGAATTAATTAAGGATTACCAACTCGTGGAAATTTCGTTCTACAGTTCTAAGAAGGAATAAACCTTATCTTAAGCAAGGAGTTTTAAACATATTCTCTATGACAATGCTGTTACGTAAATTCAGAATCCCTGCTCACCACAAACATTTTCTATCAAAGAATTTACGAGCAAGACAATTATCTCAATTTTCATTGTAATTAGTAATACATGGAGCTACTAAGTAATCAAATCTAAAAGGAAATTTGATCAACTTCTCGAGTCAAAGCGTATTAAGCTGTAATCTGAACTGAAAACGGCAAGATCAATCTGACCAAAACTATACAAAAATACCTAAATTGTAAAAACCCTAACAAAATACAAAAATGGGAGAGAAGAGATTCTTCACCTCACGACCGGAATGATGCGACGATGAAGAAGAAGACGGTTTCGAGGAGATATCATCGTCGCCGGTGTTGGCAACAGGTATAAGAAGCTCTCGATCTCTTTCTCTGTCTCTACTAGTCATCACGATCGCTGATTTCTCATCGCCCATCACTCAGGCCACACGAAACCGTATCTTCAAATTCAAAAGTCTTTTTCTCCCTGTGGTGGCTGTGAGAGTCAAGAACCAGTCGCCGGCCTCCTCCACTGTATATTTTCCAACCGAGCAAAGCAACAACAAGGCATAAAGAGATAGCTTTCTAATTGTAAAATCTAAAATGTAATAATGTGTTTTAGAGAGTAATACAATTTTTTTAAAAAAATTTATTTATATTTTGAATTTAATTAGGGAATAAAATAATAGGAGATGACATGTGAAGAGTTCAAAGAAAAAAGAAAGAAAAACGCTGTCTTCTACTGTTTTGTTATACCAGTGGAGGCGGATTATTCAAAGTCGATTATTAAGTTATTCTTCTTGATAATCTAATCAGTATTATCAATCTTAATTGTTTTATTCATATTAATAATAATGTTTAGAAAATAATTAAAAATATTTAGGAGTGGTTGACCTGTCGCCGTCGGATGCCAGCGTGTCAATACAACTGTGCCCATCTGTAATACCGGAATGAAATCAAATGGGGAAAAAAAATTGAGAGTAAAAATTTGATGGAAAAATTTTACTTTAGAAATTAGCGTAGGAAATTTCGCAAAAGACACATCGGTGGTCGAAAACTGGAATAGATGATTTCGTGACTCTCTAGTGATCAGTTGATGGATTCGAGGCATTTTTACTCAACTCATCATGAGCTTCTGTTTTTACACCATAACTGTCATTGTTTGTTGTTATAACAGGAAATGACATCACGCAATTTGAAATTTTTTGTTACGATCACTGTACGAGAAAAATAAGACCATTATAAAGTTGTTCTCATTTAGTATTTTAATATTATGTGCTTATTTATTCTGATTGGTGTCAGAATAAAAAAATAAATTTTTGAGTTTAGCAAATTCCGAAATAAAACATGGCATAAGAAGGAAGACGATAAAATTTTAATTTGATCATTATCTGAAAAATTTTACTTTGATATCTTAAACTGATTATATGTTAATTTATTTTAAAAAATTAAAACGTGAAATGTTAAATTGTGCATATTTTTTTTTAACATAAATATAAACTCATGCACCTGAATGTAGATATAGAGATTTAAACTCAGTCTGTTAGAATTTGAGGGTAAAAATTTTACCACCTCTGCTGACTCCCTACCACAAATGTGAAATTAAAAGAACCAAAACTCAAAGTTAAAAAAAATATAAACGACATATCAGAAAAATTCAAATTAAAACCAGAGTTTAGAAAATCATTTTCAAAGAAGAGCAAGCTTAAAAGAGAGTCGCTCCACCACCGCATACTCCAATCACCACACCCGCTCACACAGACATGTAAAGGTGTGAGATAATCTCACATTGCTTAAATATTAAAAAAAAAAATGAAAGGCTCTTAATAAGGAGGGTGATCCCTATAAATTAGTTTAAATCATTTTGACTATAAAGTGAATTCAACTTATTATAAGTCTAATTAATAATGAATTGACTAATGACTCTTAGAATTCAGAATTCTATACATATACATAATGTCAGAGCTTATTGAGCCGAGACCCGAATCCAAAGTATGAGGGTCAAGTTAATCTACCCTGACGAATCTGGCCTGGGTCTCTAGCCGTTGACATTTGTTAAATGGTAGAATTGTCACTTGAGGGGGAAATGTAAATGTGTGAGATAATCTCATATTACTTAAATATAAAAGAAATGAAATAATTTTAGGTGATTCCTACAAATTAGCTGGATTAATAAATTGACTAACGGCCCATGTGGTCCAAAATTCTCTACAAGACCAACTTGCTTCACCATTTTCTTTCCTCTATCGTCGAAAAGTCACTGTCTCCACCACCACGTGCCGCCCAAAGCAACACCACTGGAATAGGATATATATGGCCCAGGTGTGGCGAGATTTACCCTTTCTCTCTTTACTTTATTTTTCTTTCTTCTTATTCTCTAAAGATTTTTCATTTTTTAATTAATATATATATTTTTTTGCTTTCTACTTCTACCAGTACAAATTGCCATACCAAAACTCAAACCAAATTTTCATGTGTAATATTAGAAACCCAAAATTCCAGATGGACCGTTCAAATAAAAAAATTAGAGAATTGGCCATAAAGTTCTGATTGGTGGAGACGATGAACTAGATTTCAATCCATTTTTGGACGAACTGTGATTGGATGTAATATTATTATAATGATTTGTAGAACAAGGGTAATTTTGTCTTATTCAAAATTATAAAACAAAAGAAATTGACTATTGGATTTTTTTTTTTCAAACAAAAATATTTGTATATCAAATTTTACAATAGGCAATATTTAGTATCCAGCGCAGTGGTATGGGCGCGAGGCTGAACTCGAAGGACTCCAGAATCGAGCCTAGGCTTGTGCACTCCTACTTATGCGATTCTTCCATCCTTTATCATTTGGAGGATTACACGGGCTGCTGTTTGTCGCTTTGTCCCACCATGCTCTCCGAGACGTCGCGGGCTTCAAGGCCAGAATCGGGGCCAAGTCCACACGGATGTGGGAGTGGGCGCCTATAAGTTCAATTCGGGTAAGGCCTCAGCCTTCGGAGCGCTTTAGTTTTGCCATGGAGCCGGAGGTGGGTGGAGATTGGGAGGGAAATTTTCAGAGGATTTAAATTCAGGGTTTGCTAAGTATTGCCACATAATGAGACTAGTATTAAAATTACATAAAACTACCTGCAAATGCAAGAAACCTCTTTCTCATATGAAAAAAAAAATACAGGAAGCTAAAGGAAATCAGCGACAAAATCCCAGTTCTCATGTGATACGATAATACACTATTAAAAAAAAAAAAAGATTTTAATATCACTTGTGAGATTACAGAAAGGAATGCTTCATATAAACGAAACAGCATGTGATTCTCTCATATACATTAATGTTTAGTAAATATTGTCCTAGTGCAATATAACAGTAATTACTGATTACATAATCTTACCTTTCTGTTAAAAATAACTGTCATTAATCAGAGTATCAGACTCTAAATTTTGCCTACAAGCTTAGTTCCCTTGTCCTTTATATGCTAATCAAACTCACTTATTTACAGAATGCAGGTTTCATTCGCTCGCCTACCCTCTAAAAGCTGTATGTACTTACAACTAAACCAGAATCATGAAAAGATCTCTGCTATCAAATCACTAACAAGCAATTTCTCCAAATCATTGATAGCTTGCTCTACTTGTTCTACGCAGACCCCGGTCCTCCAACCCAAATCCCACACGCTGCTCGTGATTCCTTTGCTCATCATATCTTTCTCCAATGTTGGATATATACTATCAGAAAGGAGGTTTTCATATGAGAACTTGTGGTAGTTTCTTAGAGTTTCTTCTCCATTGCATACTTCCTCAACTAATTGATCTAAAGAGAGAGCAATTCTTGAATTCCTTGTAACACATAAAAGAGGATTTGTTGTTTGAGAGTCTAGAAGGCTTCTTCGCTGAATGAATTCGTTTGCGTAGTCCAAATTGAGTTTTATGTTGACGACCCGTGAATCGCAGATGCTAGACCTGGATGATGGTAAATTTTCATGAAAATAACTCACATTGAGATTAAAAAGCTCTTCCGCGAGGTTCAAAAATGATGGACTGTTCAATAGTAAATCTTTCAATTGGTTACTGGTTTTGAAGCTTTTTGTAATGTCAGTGATTTGATCATCTTCTTCTGTGAAAGACTCGAAATTCTTCTCGTTTTCAGGTTTTAGCACAGTAGCAATGCGTAAGGAACTACTCTGGCTATCATCACAATATTCTACAATGGAAAAAGCAAGTTGTGTTAGGACAAAAGCTACAAAATAATATATTTACAGAAAAATTATGCTGCAGTTTAAACAAGAAATTCTTATTCTGAGTTTGTTTCCCGAGAAAACGAGGAGAGGGAAAGAGAATGCAGTCCTAAAATAATACAGTCCTAAAATAATGCCTGTTTGGCATCGAATGTGCATGTTTATAGACTTTGGAAGTCCGGTATTTGTAAAGGAAAAACAAAAGAAAGAATAAGCTTCATCTTGAATGGAATAATCCAATTTAAGACCGGGAAAATTTTACCTTTTATTTGGAAGTTGGAAGCATTAGCTTCCCCATTTCTGGATACTTGATCTGCAACTGAGAGATTATTGCTCAAAAAATCAATCCTCTTCTCCTCTTCTTTACATTCTAAATTATCAATCTACATGGAAGAAGTAGAAGATTAGGAGACAGGTATTGAAACTTGTTTTTAGTTCATGTTTCTAACTACTCTAAACTTAAGAATCAAGATTGATGAAGTTTCAAACAAAAGCAGTGAGTTCTTAAACAAAGCACATTGAGCCAGTTTGTATGAAAGACTCACAATGGATTTAGCTTCTATATGCTCAGTGGCCTGCTTTTCCTTCTGTTTTCGAATCTTAGAATTTCGAGTTGTGCTTTGCGTCGAGTGTTTGGAGATGGGTTTTCTGGTGGCAGCTCCTTGCTGTGAAATGTGATCATTTGTACCAATTGATCCATTTTCAGATTTCCTCATCTTTGAAGAGTTCATCTTTGTTTTATCTTGATTTCTCGACACATTTTTAATCTTCACATTCTCGCTTTCTACTAGTTTCCTGCTACTGCCCACCACTTTCTGAATCTTATCAACTTTCTTATCTGTCATCTCCATTTTCTGCTGTTGCTGAATTGTAGAGTTAGAGCTGTTCATCTTAGAAGAATCCTTCAATCTTTTGTTGACTTCTTTCTCCTCCATTCTTACAACTTCCACTTTGAGGTCCTTAGCACTTTGTTCATGATTAAATCTTCTAGCTTGAACCTTTTCTGCTTCTTCCAGTTTCCTGTACACCTTCTTTGCATCCACAGCTCCTTTCTGCTCAGTTGTTCTGACTTCTATCACTTCTGGTACCACAATTGTCTCTATTCGATCCTTGGCTCCTTCTTCCTGAATCACTCTTTCTACTGGAGGCTCATCTACTTCTGTTCTGCAAAACCATTTCTTGGTATTCAAAGTCCTTTCTTTGTAATCCATTGATCTGTGGGCAAACTCTTCTTTTATCTTCATCTTCCTCAGCATCATTTTTGTATTCAAAGCATGCTGTTCTCTAACTGTAGGCACAAAAACCTCGTCTGATCCTAAGCGAGGACCCCGTGAAGGTTTTATAAGTACAATTGGCGTAATATCATCAATCGACCTTTGCTCAGAATGGAAATCACGGTAATGATGATGAGAATGTAACTTAAGCTCCTTTGCTGCAGAACTCTCTTTCAGGAGACCCTGAAACTGCCCAGTTTCCATTAATTCCTTCAATGTCCTTCGCTCGTAATTCACCTTCTGCATTATTGGCTGAATCTTACTAATATTTGGCAAATCAATATCAAACACTGGCCTCCGGTGATTCGAATTCTTCTCAGCCTGCAACTGCTTCGACGTCTTTGAAGGTATGTCTTCCAAACCCATTAATTTGGCAATCAAGTTTGGAGCTTTTTCCTTGTTCTGTAAATCTTTATGTGACATGAAAGAAGAGTCAACAGAATGAAAATCATTGGACTGAGCCGCTGAAAATTGGCTTGAGCTATTGGAACTGGAGGGTAAATGTGAAATTGACTCCATTTTTTTCGCATCTGCACTTTTCTTCTCTTTTACAGATCCATTTGCAAGCAAATTTTGCCTGGCAAGACCATCTATAATTGCATTCCTTAGCTCATCAATGCATTCTTTCGAATACCCATCAGCCGAAACCCTTGGCTTTTGAAATCCCATATGGTGATCTTGATCCTGAGACCGATACAAATTTGTTCTTTCACTCCAAACTTCATCAATTCTTCTGCTTTCTACCTTCTCCTTCTGCTTTTTCTTCAACTGAGCCATGTACTGAGAAGCTTCTTGCAACTTCCCAAGCATTGTTAGAGAATCTTGAAGATCTAGAGCTCCTTTTAGCAACTCTTTTGCTATATCTTTAGACTGGCCATCATACCCAATTCCTTTCGACCATGAATCGATCAAATGGTTTAGTTTCTGCGCTCCTCGGGAGACTTCCAAGAGCTGAAAAGAAGAGGGACTATGATGATGATTATACTCTTCCACTACACGTTTTGGAGCTATTTCTTCTTTCTTTTCCTTGTAAGCCATTGATGTCTTTGAATTCTTTTGTGCTTTTTCATTACTTCTCATCTTATTCTCCATCTTTTGTGAAGCAATCTTGGATTTTCTAATTGTCCCACATTCTATAACTCCTTTTGGATCATCACATGTCACGAATGATCTGTACATATTCTATAAACAAACAAAAAAAAAATTTAATGACAAAGTCAGATTTCTATTTCTTAATAACAATTAAAAAAACAGTATCCCCATCCAAAAATCCTCAAATCATCATACTCACATAATTTAATCAAACTTGTAATTAACTGGCTGCAAATGGGTCGGCTTTCTGTCATTTCAAACACAATCAGAAAGAGAAAAAGAATCAATTGCCGCCATGATAAACAATAATAACAATTATGTAAAAATAAACAATTAGTAACGATCATTCTACCTTTTGAATTGTTCAAACATAAACTAGATAAATTCCAAAAGGACAAATCTTAAGTTTCTATTAATTTTTCTAATGGGAAATGACCCCCCGAAACCTCCTAATGATGATCATGAGAAAGAAATCTTTATATAATGGATTTAGACATCAAAGTTTTAACCTTTTTTAACATCATCAAAATGCAGGCCTAAAAATCATAACTTTTAAGAACAATTCACTCAAAAACAGTAAAACTAATCATAATTTACAGTAAATGCACCACCTAAAACCCAAAACAAAAACACAAAGCAAGACAAAAAAAAAAACCCAGAATAGAAAAAATGCATTTAACTCAAAACAACGCGAAAAAAACAATGATCAAGAACAAGATTAAAGAAAACGGAGAGCTTGAAAGAATTCTAAATTCTCACCTGCAACTTAACTACAAAAGACTCAGATCTCTACGAAAGGGGAAAGAAACTAAAGCAAGTCGGTGCATTGACTTTAAGATGAGTGTATATAATCTATCACTTGGATTCTTTCTCAAAGAAAAGAGAGAGAGAGAGAGAGAAAGGAAAAAAATGCTAAATTTTCTTTCTTTTCTCAAAAAAATATATACTAGTATAAATTTTTGTTTGTTTAATGGGTAGTAGCTAAGCTAAATAATGGAACAATGAGATCAGAGAAACATATAAAATGGGTTTAGAATAGCAATTTGGTTATCTTGTCGTGAACTTGAAAGAATCTTTCTTGCTCTGATAACATAACTGATACGATAGAGAAAAAGTGTTTTAAGATCACAGAGCCACTGCTCTAAAAACTACCATTGTCTCCACTCCCACTACTACTCATGGTAGTTTTTTCACGCTTTATTATTTTAGTATTTCTTTTCTTTAATAACATAAAAGTTAAAGTAAGACCGTGTTTGGGTTTTACTTTTTCTAACAATCATGCCAGCTTGGGAATGCTGAAATTGGGGATCAGTGAAGAAGTTTCTTAAGTAATTTCCTTATAACAACACTTCAATTAACGTAACCATTTATTGTTAAGGTATATTTGGTTCTTAAGTAGGGATAAAATAAAATTTTATTATCTTTAGCCGATCGGCGAGTGAGGGGAAGTTACTTCCTGTACGAGTTTATCTTCTTTCTTTCAACTTTTCGAATCAATTTAACAAAATGATATATCTAAATTTTTTGAATGATAATTTATTGTGTGAAGAAAAATTATATAATGATATATTGAACAATAACCATAATGAAGGATAATTCCCCTTTTGAAAATTTAACCAATCCAATACAATAAATTCAAATTTAAAATTGCAGAGGCAAAATCAATTCTGTTACCAATTTCTGTTATTCTTCTTCAATATTTAAAAAATTACATTGACATTGAAATTTACAAAATGCCTTTGGCACATAATGCATTGTTTTATAGTTCACTAATGGAATCATCTTCCCATTCAGCTACCAAATAGTACAATACAAAAGCCATAATACCTAATCTACCATAATTAGTATGTTAAAAAAAAAAATCTACCATAATTAGGGTTAATTTTTCCTCTAATCATACTTAATTATAATTAAACTGGGTTAACATTGTACTAAAAAAGCATTTCATGATTTCAAATCAATAGGGTATACTAATTACTATAAGCTCTAAAATGATAAGTTTCTTATCTACCTGACATAAATTAGTGCCAATGGCCTACAACTAATAATTTTGCAACTACCAAAATTACTAAGTAATTTGAATTTTAAATTCCTTCAGAACTTAACAATTATTTCTAAAATTTGACCTATAAAATCTACAGAGTACATTCAAATTAATGTATAAAAGGTTACCTACTATTAGTAGCTCAACTTTAATTAGAATTTATTGTAATAATTTGCAATCAACAAATTAGTAAGAATTCAAGTTCTTGTTTGGCTGCACAAGGCCAATCACAGCATTAAAGTGAAAGTGAGAAAATTCAAGTATTGTCTAGGTAAATTACAATCAAGTCCTTGTAATTCACTTTGACGTGTGAATTTGGTCCTTTTAGTTTCAAAACCTGTTTATAAATTTGTGTGTGTGTGTGTGTTTTTTTTTTTTTATCGTCTAACAAATAGGCCATTCTATTTATTTGGTTATCGTAATTGATATTAGCATTTATTAAATTGTTGAATGAACGGTGTTTATAGACATTTTCTTTGTAATTAATGGTAATTATATAATCTAATAATATTTCTATCTACAAATAAGTGTCACTTATTTTAAAAAAATAAGTGTCACTTACACAAAATGGGTGTTAGAGAATGTTAATTAATATTTTATATTTTTAGTCTTATAATTAATAAAGAAAGAAAATTTGTTGGAAATATCAATAATGATAATACAGTTTAAATTATTAAATATTTTATTATTATTTGACAAAATTAATAATTTTTTAAATAACGTATCGTATTGTGTCAATGCAATTGAGATAATTATTTGGGAATAGAAATAGTAGATAGAATAACCAAATATCTATCTAGAACATAGTAAGCTACTTATAACTTGGTTTTTGAAACAATAAGGATGAAATTATTTGTGAGAGCAAACTTGGTTGACTTATTTGTAATTTACCCTATTGTCAAATTCAAAAATTTCACCTTTTCAGTTGAGAAGAAAAAAAATGGGGTCAGCAAGAAATTTGACAAAGCTAAAAATAAGTGCAGCTAACAATGACATATTTAAATGCAGTCACAGGAGTCTTGCAGATTTTGGTTCCTAGTATAAATTAATGCATTTAACTCTCTACCACTTCTTTATTTTACTGTTTCTTCTTTAGGCTCAACATAAATATATGCATGGTATGAGCCTTTTTTTTGAATTTCAAACTTACAATTATGCAACTTATTCCACATTTATGGCCTTATTTATATAAAAAGCCATAGTACTATTCAAAAGAAACAAGCACTTTTAGTCCTTATAGTTATTATAATTGAAAATTTACAATTTTTTTTTCTATTTTCTGTTAATTGAAAGTTGGGAAAAATTTATTGCATATTATCATCAAAATGATTCTTGTATTTTTCAAGTACATATAAGAAAAAAAAAGTAAAGGACATTTTTTCCTTTATTTTGCTTCCAGATAGTGTTTACAGAAAGAAGAAATCATTCAAAAAATTAACATGGATAGGGTAATTTTCTCAAAAGTTTTAACAAAAACCAAGATAAATAAAAATAAATAAATTTCTAAAATGTTTTTGGAATTCCACCTAGTTTTTTAACATCTAACCACTAGTGTCGATAAATTCAGATTCAACTATTGCATAGCTCCATTAAGGAAGGGATACTATAAACCCAATTCTCTCGATTCACAATAATGAGATTTAAATCACATACTTTACTTAAAGGGTTTGACACATCATCTCACTAGACCAATTGAATATAAATAGTTTCTGACATTTGAATATAAAAAGAAATTTTCAAGTAATTAAATAACTAATGTGATTTTTTTTTTTAAAAAAAAAAAGTGGAACAGTTGGGAGCTAAATGATGATGATGACCTTTCCTTATATGCCACATTAATGCATGTAACAAACACAAGCAATTTTAGGAAAATTGCAACATCTTAAGGTATATGGAAGAAAATGCTCTCATTTAAGATTTTTGATTCGCTTGTCCCCAAATCAGGATTTTGTTTTATACAGTATATACATATTAATTAATTAATGAAAAGAAAACAGAAAAACAAGAGAGTGAAATGTAAATAATTAAAATTTGACATTTTTTAAGCAATTAAAATATGATATTTATTTAATAATATAAAAAATATAACATTTGGAAAAAATTCAAATATAAAAAAAGTCGATATTAAATTTACTATATTTTTAATAGAAATTTAAATATTTTATGAATTACTAGAATGAATAGTGGCTTATTTTATAAATAAATAAAAAAAACTCTTAATATAATGGAATCAAATAAAGAATTTTATTTTAATTAAATTTAAAACTGGGTGAATTTAATGGTTTAAGAAAATAATACATTAAAATATAAAAAAAGACTAATTAATTAAAAAATTAATTGCATAAGAAAACGATTATAAAATATTTTTGTATTTATTTGATCAACTACTATCTGTGTGCCTTGCCTTCTTGGCCGTGCCCTTATAGCCCATAGTAATTGAACAGTTGACTGAAAAATGATGGAGGAATAAAATAGAGCCTTTCATCAAATAATGTGCACTTCACTTGTACATACATACTGTGCTTTTTTGTCCATTTTTGAGATAGGACATCAAGGTAAGGTAAGAATACAATAATTAATTGTTGAAAATAAAAAAAATATATATGTGTCTTCATGTGTTATTTTCACCATAAAAATTATTGTTTTCCATTTTTTTATAATAAAATATTTTAATTATTTAATGAATTTTATTTGAATGAAAAAAATTTACAGATAATTTGTTTGTTTATATTTTATGTTGATTGTGCTGTGTTGTTTTTATTATATTTTATTAATGAAATATATTTAATGTAAAAATTGTTGATTTTAACATATTTTGATTCCCACTTAATAAAGTAGAATTTTTTTTTGTTTGAGGAAAATAAAGTAGAAAATTAAATTAACATATAAGCAAACATATATAAAATTAAAGGGCTCAATTTCATTGGAGGTATTCCAAATTTAGAGGTTGTGACATTTTTATACATATCTTCAAATTGTCTCTCTGACGTACTCAAACTTTATAAATTATAACGTTGTCAGTACCCTAAGCTGGAATTCAAAATTTCTGTATCCTTGTTAAATTGAACCAATGATAACTAAATGTTAGAAGTATTAACTTAAAATTCCTAAATTTTTATTTTTTTTCTTAATATTAATATATTTCACATAAATATGTATAGGAGATACCATTAGACGAAAATATTTCTTCTTCTAGTTAGGAAAAAAAAATTCATTTCTCATTTTGGTTCCTTAAATTGATATTATTTTTTAAAATTGAACAAAATGTATTTTTTACAATAACTTTTCAATAATAATAAATTTAATTAATTATAATTCTAAATTAGTTTTTAAAAAATTTTTATATTATAATTCAAATCATGGTTATAAAAATATTCATAATATATTATATAATATATTTTTCTAAACTTTTAGATAATAATAATAATAATAATAATAATAATAATAATACACGTTAATAATAAAAATAGTGGATAATTTTTAGTATTTGATTTTCTATTAGAATTTAAATTATTATTATTGTTATTATTATTTACTAAAGGAAATTATTGTAAAAAAAAAAAATACTTTGTTCAATTTAAAAAAAAAAAAATTTCAATTTAAAGAGCCAAAATGAAAAATGATTTTTTTTTTTTCTAACTAGAAGAAGGATATTTTTGTCTAAAGGTTTCTCATATAAATATTTATGTAAAATACATAAATTTTAAGAAAGAAATGGAAGTTTAGAAATTATTAAGTTAATACCTCTAAATTTTAGTACAAATAGTGAAATTTAGTAAGGATTTCCTTGCCAAAAAGTTTAGATTCCGGTTTGGGGTCCCGACAATGTTATAATTTCTAAAATTGTGGTACGTCGGAATGACAATTTGAAAATGGGTATCAAAGTGTAACAATCTCTAAAATTGGGGGAAATTAAAGAGAAAACAAATATGTGTAAAACAAAATTTGTACTTTCAAAGGTATTGTTAGATTTTCCACATTTAACATTTTGTGAGGAATTTCTATTATGTATAGATCTACTTGTGAATAAATAATGTTTAATTTGTCCTTATTCTTCTATTTTATCTCGTCAAAATTTATCTCCGATAAAAACATATTAAATTATAAAATTAACACATGTGAATAAATAATATTTAATTTATCCTTATTCTTCTATTTTATCTAGTCAAAATTTATGTCTGACGAAGGTAGAAAACATATTAAATTATAAAATTAACACATATGAATAAATAATATTTTTATTCTCAGATGTTCTTGCTCATAAATTAATAAAAGCAATTTTAAATTTATGTTTTGTTCGAAATTTACTTACTCACCAACAACTTTTTCGTTGTAATGTTGATTATTAATGAAAACTAATAATCACTATTAAAAAAATAATAAATAAGTAAAATTATTGGCGGAGTTCAAATCAAATCAATAAATTTAACAAATTCATAAAATTTAAAATAAATTTTCAAATAACATTTTAAATTATATCGTTTGAATTGTAAAAAGAAATTTATTAATTTAAAAAGTATTTTTTTAAAATAAAATTAATAATTTATATAATAATAATATATTATTATTATTCTTATTATAGAAATAAAATGCCACCCCTTAGTCAGACTTCATATTTCATCAAAATGATAAAATTGAGATAACGATAGAATTTAAATATTTTATGGATTTTTTTTAAAAATAATTTTATAATAATTTCATGTAATGTTTAGATTGGAGCATCTATGTCATGACCTAATTTGGGACCGCAACCAACATACAGGTAGATCGAGTTTACTCGGACCCATAATAGTTAACCCGAAACCTCAGGTCCAGAAAAGAAATGCCTTGCCACTAGGCTACTCTTTTAGACTTGTCTATAATGGTTAATCAAGTTGACTAAACAGTTACAATATAATTCCTTAAATCAAAACCACTATTTAAGTTAATGTAATTTAGGGGGGAAAAACAATTAACCTCAATCACATAGAAATTAACTTAATATATTACAATATTGATACCCATAAATTAAGGAGATTATTAGGCACTAAACATATCATAGTTAATATAAAAAGCTGCCTAAATTTGTAATTAACCTATATTATATATACCATTTATTTACTTAATATAATAGAAAGAAAGGGCAAAAAGGTAGTTATTGTTCGTTGTCTTTCCCGGGGTTTTTGCAAAGCATTGACCTCTTCAACCATTCATTTCTTTAACAAATTTACCAATATTACACTTAGCCCCTTTTTTTTGTGTTTATCATTAGTTCTTTAAAACCAATCCTTAATTATAATTATTATATATAGAAAGTTTAAATTTATATCACATGCAACCCAATTTCTTTTAAACAAAAAAAAAATGCACTAAACAAGATCGAAACATTCACAAAGCTTTGTTCTTGATCAAATCTTTGCAAAAAATCAAGAACAAGGGGAAGAAGAAGTAAAAAAGAGAGAAAAGAAACAAACAAAAAAAACTCCTTTTCTCTCTTTTTGATTATTTATTTTCCATTGATTTTAGACAGACTTGTTTGGAATGATGGTACGAGCCTTAGACCGGGAAAGAAGTATTCAGAAATCAAAATCTTTCCATTTGAAAAAAATGTTTGAAATTCCAGGAAGATTTCATAATTTGATTGCTGATAATGGAAACGATGGAGGAAATAATAATAATAATGGTGAAGAAAAAGTACAAATTAAAAATAATATACCTAAACCGATAATGGAAGATCGTGTTCAAGAAACATCAAGTCCTGCAAATCGTGCTCATTCTGATCATCATCCTGCACCTGTTCCTAAACTTCCAAGCCCTAAGGGTCCATCGGGTAATTAATTATATTTTCATTTTTTCAAAAAAAAAAAAATTACATATAATGCAATCTTTAATTTAAAAAAAAAAAAAAAAAATTTTTTTGTAGAGATGGATTTGATGAAAGAACGATTTGCTAAGCTTCTTTTAGGTGAAGACATGTCAGGTGGAGGAAAAGGTGTTTCTTCAGCTTTAGCTTTGTCGAATGCAATTACAAATCTAGCTGGTAATAATATAAATTTTTCCTAAAATTAACATTGTTTAATTATGATTAAGAAATTGATTAATAGTAATATAAATAATTTATGATTTGTAATGTAGCATCTGTTTTTGGAGAATATAAAAGACTGGAGCCAATGTCTCCAGAGAAGAAGAAGAGATGGAGAAGAGAAATTGATTGGCTTTTATCAGTTACTGATCATATTGTTGAATTTGTTCCTTCTCAACAATCTAAAGATGGAATTAATATGGAGGTAATTAATTAACTAACCCCTTAATTGGTTAAGAATTTTAAGTTAATTTTCATTTGGTTTTGGTTGTTTTGATAGATCATGACGACAAGGCAAAGAAGTGATTTGCTGATGAATATTCCTGCTTTGCGCAAGCTTGATGCTATTGTCATTGTAATTTCTTTTTCTCTTTTGAAACAAGAGGGTAAATTTGGTTGTGGATATAAAAGTTAAACAAGTTTTTTTGACTAAAAACAGGACAATTTGGATCAATTTGGAAAAGAAAATGAATTTTGGTATGTGTCCAAAGATAGCAATGATTCAGAGCAAGACACTCCGCCAAGAAATGATGATAAATGGTGGATTCCAACAGTTAAGGTTCCACCACAAGGTTTATCAGAAGATACTCGAAGATGCTTACAATGCCAAAAAGATTCTGTTAGTCAAGTTCTTAAAGCAGCCATGGCTATTAATGCACAAGTGTTATCAGAAATGGAAGTTCCTGAGAATTATATAGAATCCCTCCCAAAGGTATTTGATCCCATGCTTTTCTTTTTGAAATACCTTGCTTGGTAACAGCTTTTCAAATAGCAACGCTTCGTATTTGAAGATAAGATTACGAGAACGTCAACTACTGAAATAACTAATTTTATTAATTTGAAGTGCTTTTGTTGTTCAAATGATAGAATGGAAGAGCAAGTCTAGGAGACTCAATTTATAAAAGCATAACAGTGGAGTTTTTTGATCCTGAACTGTTCCTTTCAACCATGGACTTATCAACTGAGCATAAAGTGCTTGACTTGAAAAACAGAATTGAAGCTTCCATTGTTATTTGGAAAAGGAAAATGAACCAAAAGGATGGAAAATCTTCATGGAGTTCAGGTGTTAGTTTGGAGAAAAGAGAACTCTTTGAAGAGAGAGCTGAAACCATATTACTGCTCCTCAAACAGAGATTCCCTGGAATTCCACAATCATCATTAGACATAAGCAAGATTCAATACAACCTTGTAAGAAACATTATATAACTAATCTAATTCTCTCTCGACATGCAAAAATGTAATCTTTCTTGCTCTTTTGTGCAGGATGTAGGGCAAGCAATCTTGGAAAGCTATTCAAGAATTATAGAAAGCTTGGCATTTACAGTATTATCGAGAATTGAAGATGTTCTGTACTCAGATTCGCTTACACAATCTCCGAAATCAGAATCAGATGATAAGCTAACTGATTATGATAGATTGGATGATGATACAGACAAGTTGAGCTGCGGCGGAGGAGACACAACAACACCCACATCATCATCTACATCAATGACATTATCAGATTTTATGGGATGGAATGTAGGAGAAAATAAAAAAGCTAATTCAGAAAATTGTTTCAAGGGAGATCATGATAGGAATATTATGCTCAAACCTATTGCAACCAAGAGATTTTCTTACTTAGAAAAACTTGAGAGCTTGAGTGGATTAAGGAGTCCAACAGCTCGACATTAAAATATTAATGTGTATAGAACAATTAAATTGAAATGTGAAATATATAATTTAAAAAAAAAAAATCAAAGAATACTGAAAGTTAAAAGATAGATTTTGAGATTTTTGTTAGGGAGCTTTGAATCATCAAATGTATAGTTAGAAACTTAGATTGCTCTTCCTTGTAATCCAAGAAGGGAAGTTCAAAAATGTATCTACTTGAGTTTGGTGCATTTGAAAACTCAGCTTTCTGGCTTTGTTAAGACCATCTTCTGTAATATATCCATTGATCAAATGTTTATTCTGAATGATTTGTCTTTGTAACTTCAAGTGCTTTTAGGTGGATCTCGTACTAATCTTACTGTGTAATGCCATTTATAAGGTCATTCTGAAAATCATTGCTAATCAAATGAAATATTTGTTGCCTCATATTATTGAACAAAAAAAAAAGGGAAAAAAAACCCGATAAACGATTCTTTTAAAATTACAACTATTTTTTCACTCCTTGGAAATTATCAGAATTGTATAAAAAAACAAAAAAAAAATACTTTAATAGCAGTTATTTTTTTGTATATATTCATTGATTCCAACTATTTTCGGAAAACCATGGTCAGAGAAAAGGTAATCAGATGATGGTTTGCTCTTTAAAAATTACAATCACATTTTACCTAAAATCACCTCAACATACATAATTCGAAATGGTAGCCAAAATTCCATTAACATGCAATTGACAACAAAATAAGCTTCATTCATTCTATAACAAATAGTTGCAGATTGACAATCGCCAACAGGGAAGAATGTCTGACTACCTATTCTCCATTTTACCAGCAAACTTGCTACTTGCTAGGAAGCAACATCTCATTCAAACCATACTAAACGGAAAGAACTCTGAGTAAACAAAGCAAAAGCTCATCTGGCCGCTCTCAAGCTGGATTGAGAAGGCTACCAAACCAAGGGGAGTTCTTCCTCTGCATCCGGGGTTATTTCGACTGACCCTCGATTTCTATAAAGATTAAGAATTTCGAGAAAACAGACTTGGGAACGGCTACATCACATCTGAAAGATGAGAAGTCGAAAGCGCTAACAGGGGAAGGTATGAAAGAACTTCCTCTTCGAGGAAGGGGATGGGCATTCAAAATAAAATTAGAAAGGAAATAAGAATTCACTTACATTTGAAACAGAAAGAACTAGTGCAGCACCAAGTGCCCCATTCCATGCTCTAGCCTAACTAAAGGAAATGCTTCTCGGAGAGGTCATATCATAGCTTAACGGCGAAAAATACAGTAGAATGAGAAGGATGCCAAAATGGTTCCAGCTCAGTAAATAGTTTGGGAATTC
>CATIWJ010030328.1:0-17705 GCA_949640765.1 Croton laevigatus
TATAACTTTCATCTTCACTTGTGATGGTTCAAACTTGCTTGGAGCTATACTTAAACACTCAAAATAACATTAGTAAATCACAAGTTCAAGTGAGTTTGTCAAATAATTAAAACCGAGGGATTTTGGCATCCTGAGTCAACAAGCCTGAGTTTAGGGTTTATGTTTATGAACTTTGGATGGGTTTTATGTAGGAGATCAAGAAGAAATAGTTAAGGAAGGGCACTAAAAGCTAAAGGATGGCAAAAATTAAGGTTTGGTACCTTACTTGAACTTGCAAATTGTTCTTAACCTTTCTTTTGTATCATTGTTGTGATTTATATACATGAACATGGTGTGTTTTATGTAAAATTTCATGCAAAAATACATTTTAATACATGTAGCAATAGAATTGAATTTAAATTGTCAAAACTAGTAAAGTTGCCAACAGGTTCCCCGCAGGTCAGCTTACTTTCGGTATTTTTAATAAAATCAAGAAAAATATTTTCTAGCTGAATTTTGAATATGTGATATGCGTCCGAGCGACTACGCTTCAGACCGATAGGCAAGTGTAACTATCGTTCCGTAGTATAGTTACTGGAGTACCAAATGTTGTATTCACAGGGACTAACGATTACTGGTACTAACCCTCTTTCTATTATATAATTGACAAATTTGTAGTGAAGAATTTAATTAAACAAATAAAATGAACAAAAGCGTGCAACAAAATTAATTTAAGAAAACGAGAGAAAACAACGTTTAATAAGCAGATGTAAAAAAACAGTGTCTGGACTTTGAATCCCCCTAAGACTTTACCTGAACTCAACTGATCCGATTAATTGACTGTTATTCTCGTTGGACCGTAGGAATTCTTAATTTATATTAACCACTCTCTCGAGCTAGCTAACGTCTAATCCTAGGTTGATTAATTGAACTTTCGTTCTAATTAAAACCCCTAGTCTCACATTAATCTGTTCTATGAATTTTCAGTATTGGGTTTGACCCCAATCCAGAGGATTTATGTCGACCTATTTCTAGGTTTGCATGCAACTCCTTTTAATTGTGGGTGTTCTATTTACGACAGATTTTTTCAAACTCAAATCGCAAAAATAAAATTAAATTAATAACGCCGGCTGAAATCAATTTAATCAATTAATACCACAACTAAATCGCAACAGAGAAATAACAAATCAAATTAACCGGACAATTCAAAATTTAATCTTCCCCACCTGTAACTAAGTGAAAAAAAAAAAGAATAATGAATGCGTCGGGTGTCCCTGTTGCTATGATAAATTAATAGTCAATCTCTAACTGTACCTCAACGTGGCGTCATCAGCAACCACTCCTTGCGCGGTCGCAAAAGGAGTTTGGTATTAACCCAATCCAAAATCCAATTCGCCTTAGCTTGCCTCCCCTCCCCCCCACTTCATTTCTGCCAAGCACAAAAATAATGCCAATATTCGCATCTCTGCCTATACATACCTCCTTTTTTTCCCACCTCTTCACCTCCACCAATCTCTCTTCTCCATTAGCTCCTTCCACAACCCATCTAAATTTCAATTTCAGTTCTTATGAAACTATACGCTATTCTAGATTCTCATCTCCCACTCCCAGATTCTCCGTCTCCGGCAATTCTAACGACTCAGCCACCGCATTTGTTGTGGACTCACCTGAAGCTGTTCGGCAATCTCGGGTGGGTTTTTGTGCTTTTGTGTTATTCTTTAGTTCCGCTTATCGTTCAAGTTAGATCCTTTTTGAACAGCAGTGATCTAACAAACTTCTTCTGCAAAGAAGTAGAGGTCGGCTGATTGGAAGGCTGCAAGAACTTATCATGATAGTGGGTCTCTCTATGAGGGGAGAATTGAAGGATTTAATGGTGGAGGTTTGCTTGTGAGGTTTTATTCTCTTCTGGGTTTCCTTCCTTTTCCTCTGCTCAGTCCATCACATTCTTGTAAAGGTACTTTCTTTTTCCCACCTTAGTTTCGTTGAGCTGCAAGGGAGAATAAACACCAAAAATTTGATTTTTTTAGAAATAGGTTAATGGAAAAGGAAGGTGATAGTCGTTACTATTAGTTATGAATTAATACAGATGGAAGCATTATTTTTATTAGTTTGATGTTTGTTTTATTTTTACTTATGTAGAACCACACAAGACTATACATGAAATTGCGAAAGGTTTGACTGGTTCACGTATTTCTGTAAAGGTAAGCAAAGCATATTGACTGACTCTCATTGGATTGATCTTAATTTTTGTCCGCTATTTGCGTATTTTGATGATGGAACTGGTCTTTCGTTTCACAAATGGATATGAAACTCAATCAATTTCAATGAAATTAATACTATATTTTAACATTATTATTTATAGGTAATTCAAGCTGATGAGGAGAATAGAAAGTTGATATTCTCAGAGAAGGAAGCTTCATGGTCAAAATATTCCAATAGAATAAAAGTAGGGGATGTGTTTCAAGGAAGAGTTGGTTCTGTTGAAGATTATGGCGCTTTTGTTCACTTGCTGTTTCCTGATGGTACCTATATTTTTTAATTTCTAGTATTATGATTATGAACGAGAATCAGATTATTTATATAGCAATAATTAAACTTATGGGTGATTGTTGCAGGTTTATATCACCTCACTGGATTAGTACATGTCTCAGAGGTTTCATGGGATTTAGTTCAAGATGTAAGGGATGTTCTTAGTGAGGGTGACGAGGTGAAGGTCAAAATTACAAGCATTGATAGGTGAGTGAGCCTTTTGTTTTGCAGCAATTCCATTGAAAATATGCCAGTTTGTAGTTCCTTTTCTTATTCTTGTTATTTATGCACGAAAATCAATACAGTCAAAAGTCAAGAATTACACTGTCTATTAAACAGTTGGAAGAAGATCCATTGTTAGAAACTCTAGACAAAGTAATTTCTCAGGTATGTTAAAAGACATCATCTTTTGATCATTGCAAACCTTTTTCTTAATGATATTGATGACAGATAATTTGGGGTTTGCAGGATGGGTCAGCTGACCTTGCTCCTCCAATCATGAAGGAGGACGGCTCGATCGAACCACTTCCAGGGCTTGAAGCAATAATTCAAGAGCTACTCAATGAGGACGGTGTAGAAGGTGTTAAAATCAGTCGGCAAGGGTTTGAGAAACGGGTGGTTTCACAAGATCTGCAACTATGGCTTTCAAATGTAAGTTGTTTTTGTTCAAAAAATGACTTCTTGTGTAATTGAAATCCGTCTGAATTGTTGACATTTTTGTGCGGCAAATCTTCAGGGACTACCTAAAAACGGGAAGTTCACCATTCTTGCTCGTGCAGGAAGGCAGGCAAGTTCATAGAATTCACAATTAAAACTTAAAACTTGAGAACAATTTTGTTGTAATTATTATATGTATGTACATGTACAGGTGCAGGAAATACAACTGACAACCACGCTTGATCCGGATGGTATAAAAAAGGCTCTGCAACGAGTTTTGGAACGAGTTCCTTGATTTCTGTTTCTCTTTTTTTTTCTGGTGTTGTATAGTCCACTACACTCCATTTTCTCTTCATTTTTTACTTCTAAAGTGTAAATTTGATTCGATAATTATAGTCTCAAACATAGCACAAAAGCAATAATTCTTGTACCATCTGTTCAATAAATGCAGAATTTCCGATTTTCTAAAAGAAAATTACCATAAAAGATGTAAAATAGCGAGCACAATAAACCAAAACAAAAACTTATCCTCACATTGATTTATATGTATGATTTGAATCAATCACACAATAGTCCTGGGAACGGCATCCACAGGCTTGCATTCAACCTCTCTGAGGCTGGTCCTCAGACCCTTTCCGCCACCGTTAGCCAGAGGATGTATTCCATGATCTGGGCCTTTCATGTATGCTCTGTTCTCCTTTTCTTTCTCAAATGATACCCCATATCTTTTCTCCACCCCTGTTCATTCATAATTCCCACGTAATATTCGTTTTGCAAGACCCAATTTTGAATTAGTTAATCATTAATAATTACCTTGAGCAAGTTCTTGGAAGAGCTGATTCTCCCTTGTAACAGACATCATGATCTGAGGCAAGCCAAGTGGGAGAGTGTCACCTTTGTCAACTTGCCAGAAATGAATAGTTTTGCCATAAGTTTTGCAAACTTTTTCAAGATCTTGTCTTTGAATGGCACCTGGAACTCCTGGCATGAACAAAATCCCACTTTTCACCTCAAACTCGTGCGAGTGCCACAGCGGCTTCTCCACGTCCGGCAATGTCATGAACAGCCTCTCCGATATTATGTATTCCAGTCCGATCAAACGAGCGTCCGCCTCCGAGCTATCGTATATCAGACACTGCCTCATTTCCTCATTCTGGTGGCCGCAGAAGTGGTGCGATTCCACTTGCCGAGTCATGTCTTCTCCATAGAAATGAAACCTGCAGATTCATGAAACTGGTAATAATCTTAAGCTAAAATTGGTGAAAGGAAAAGTTAAGTTTAAGTAGGTTTACGCGCAGAGGTGTTGGTGGATTTTGTTCACGGGACCAAAGCCCTGGACAGCGGCTGTGGCCGTTTCTACGAAACTGGTGGTCGTCGGAGTTGGTTCGCCTGGAATTTCTGGATGAGCAGACTTTTTTTTTTCTTCCTTGCAATCCCTTTTCCTTTCGTTGCTCCTACAGAGAATTTATTGGGTTTTGTTGCTTTGTAACTGTGTTGCATGCAGATTTACTCGTGGCATAGGCTCCTTGAAATTGCTGCAACGTGGATAGAGACGTGGCTATGCAGAGTAAACTTTAGATCTCTGGTGGAACCGTTATTTTTACACCCGGTTCCTTATTAAACGACAAGGCTAAAGATTGTCGTCCACATATATAATAAGGAAAGAGGAATATTACAAAAACATCCCTCAATTTTACCAAAAACTACAAAAATCTTCCTATATTAAGTGGACTATTTAATCCCTATATTTTAAATCAATTGGACAATTTGATCATTCCATCAACTTTCTGTTAAAAAAAAGGGTAATTTTATTAATTTAAAAATAAATGGGTCAATTTACTAAATATAAAATTAAGTTATTTTATAAAATTTTACAAAAATTGAGGATTGATATAGAATTAGGTTGAGAACCATCTTCAACCTCAGATAGTCCGCCAACTCGGGTCAGAAGTTCCGCTTGGTTCGACGATTCCAAAACTTCGCAATCTTAGCAGCGATCGATTTTCTAGCAAGTTAACAGCCTTAAATTGGACAAAAAATGGACAGAATGGATGAAAAATCAATTTGATGTCTGAGTTGATCCGAAAACACAAACAGTAACCAGATTGGAATACGTATATCCGACGACGGTTCGAGGTATTTCAAGGTCTAAAGTGATCTTTGGACAATCAGGAGGTAATTTCTGACCTTATTTGCCAGAGTTGATACACGCACAGTAAAATCACTTAAAATTTTTGTTGTGAACAGTATTGTCACAGGACCACCGAACCTTTTTACCTCGCGTACAATCGGTTTCGGCGAGGGTTCATAATCGTGCCACCATTGTTGGACTCTCCGGAGGAAAAGCTTCGCAGTAGTGGGCGTGTTGCGATGATCAGGTAGGCGGTGGAGGAGTTACGGCATCGAAAGTTCCAATTACCTTATTTTTCTCTCCTCCTTTGTTTTGCCACCATTTTTTCCGTTTCAAATATCAAAACAGTTCTTTATTTTTTGAATTTTTTCAAAAGGAGTCATAAAATTATATTTTAGTCTTTCTACCATTACTTTAACATAAAAAAATAGAACGGAAGATTAAATTGTTCAATAAATTTAAAATATTGGGATAAATTAATCTACATAAAAAAATATAGAGATATTTTTGTAATTTTTGGTAAAATCCCGTTTTTGTAAAATGAAAAAAAAAAAAAAAAAAAGACACAAGTGGACAGAAAGCGTTAGTGAGTCTATCCCTTTGGCGGGGTTCATCTTCAAAGCATTCTAATTTTTTATATCCAAAATTACTAACACTTTACGAGAATATCGGCGGATGATCTAGCATCTGACTAAAGAGCTCCAAGGCATTTGATTTTTTGAAGGAGAAGGCAACAATTGAGGTAATCTGTTGTTTCTCAATCTTTTTCTCGTGTACAAGCGCTCTTAATTTTTTGTTTTCTTTATTCAATAAAAGTTAATGATTTAGTTAGAAATAGAATGATTTCAAATGATTAAATTCACGAAGACGCCTCCTCTGGAATTCTCCCAATCTATCTTTTTCTACTTCTGATTAAAGAATTGTTTCGTTTGTTTCCTTTTACGCTTAGGGTCATTCTATGCTCTTATTTTTCGGTTACAGTCTTCGAGCCGCTCTCATTCCCTCCCAAATTGCAATGTTTTTTCTTGCATTTTTATGAATGGATTAATAATCTTTAGAACGCTTTAATTATCTTGGACTCTGAAGGAAAAAGAAATAAATAGAGAACAATTAGCTACTGGAAGGATCATAGATTTAGAAGAACATTTTGGTTTTGATAAATATTTGCAGCTAGAATCCAGCATTTGCAAAACGTAAAACTGGAACAGAAATTGCATTTCAGTTTCTTGGATTTTGAAGAGAATATTGAAGAAAATATCTTCATATATTTTGCTTATTGATTTATCAACGACTGATGGATGCTATTTTTAAATTTACAGAAAGCGGAATTGATAATTTTTTGAGTTAGAAACTTATTAATGTGATAATGAGAGATACAGTAATTCGAAAACATAGGCCATATGTGATTTGGACTTTATTTTAATTTGTATTATATTTTAAATGTTGGTATTTTGCTTGTTATAAATATTGGATGTAAGATATATGTGAAAGGTGTGTTCTAAAATCCTATTATTTTATGATTCGATTTTACAATCCGATATTATGGCCACTCCATTGATCTTACTTAAAAATCCCGATTTTAACAACCTTGTGTTTGAGAATATATTTTGGTGGCATGATATATCTGCTGGAACGTTTCCATTCTGTTTGACAAATATACATCGACATTTTTTTTGTTTTCTTCATATTTTCTTTATGATGTCTGTTCTCTAGATATGAAGTTAGTCCACTGATCAAGCTACTTACGCAGGGATTAGTAAGTCTGAAGCAATGCATTGATAAAATTTTGCTTCTAAGCAAAACTAATAATGATCATTGAAAGTGAGGGCAGTAGCCATTGAAGAGCAGTGCATTCCATAAATTGCCCGCCTCCATGATCACCTGCAAAGCTTCTTTTCTTCTTTTAGAAGCTCCTTTCTGCAACACCAAAATCAACAGTAATTCTCTGAAAGGAGACATTGGAAGACCCTCTCGTTATCAGTCTCAGAAATGTGTAATACGCTGTCATTCCTCTTCAGTTGACGATAGTCACTTGACAGGTACGAGCAGCAACCATGATTTTCATGGAAGTAACGGTAGTAGGAAGCAGAATAAAAAGCAGCTCCTCAAGGCGGAAGAGAAAAAGGGAGAAAGGAAGGTGAATTGTGAGGTAGAAGTCATATCATGGCGGGAACGAAGAATTAAAGCTCAAATAATTATTTATGCAGAGCTTCAGTCTGTCTGGAATGCTCTCACAGATTATGAACGCCTCGCTGATTTTATTCCCAATCTTATTTGCAGGCATAGACTCGTGCATGGAATATGATTTAGTAGGCTATTCATTTGATTCAATTTTTAAGTGAGCAATTACTAATTTGGACTCAGTATTTGTTTGATTAATTTTCAGTGGGAGAATTCCTTGCCCTCATCCTGGGCGGATATGGTTGGAGCAAAGAGGCTTGCAAAGGGCACTATATTGGCATATTGAAGCTCGTGTGGTGTTGGATCTACAAGAATTGCCCATTTCAGTAAACTTCTTAATCTTATTTCGTTTTTCATTTTGATGTCATTGACTATAATTTCACTACTTTTAATAATTTTTGTTATTATATACATTAAAATGTAACTAGAGTAGTGGACAACAAGGAAACCCATATCCTTTAACATGAGGAGGAGACAAGACTATGCCTTTACTACGATAGGATGTGTGATAGTGCACCATATATGTTGATAATTGCAAACGGTTATTAAAGCAGAAATTGACTTTTGGGGGTGTAGAGCTAATTCTAATTTTATGTTAGAGCAATGATTTAATGAAAAATAAATAAAGCAAATTTTTGGAGACAATCAAACACTGTCAAGTCTTGATGTATTTTCTTAGATGAATCAATAATGCAATTGAAGAATCAAGAATGCTCTAAACATATGTCAAAAATTCTTTGATCTATTCATAAGTTGCATACGTCACCCTTTTCTTTTTGCGTAGATCAAGAAGTGATATTAAATATAACATATTTACTTCATGAAGATTTCAAGAGTATGTTTGAGAAAAATGGATCTTTCACACATTTGCTGTGACAAATGATGAGGTGTTTGTAAAAATAAGGTGAGAATATGAAAATTTTAAAACTAAGATATTTCTTTAAAAAAAAGTTAATTATTTTTAAAATATAGTACATGCATATCTGTCATTAATGATTCTACTACAATATAAAGATTTTAATATCTAATATTTACAGCCAATTAGCATTAAAGTTTCAAAATAACTAGAAAAAAAAAATGAAAGAATTAACTTTTTTTTTTTGTGTATAAAATTGGACGTGCACTGCATTGTATAAGTTTAAGAATATATAGTTCTTGTAGTTTGCATATTCTCATAGTTTTTATACCAATTTTTTTTTTTTTTTGCAATTTTTTCAGTGTGTCAAATAATATCTGGTTAACTTTTAGTTCCAGAACTGCAGAACCAAACAGATATACATTGTTATTAGTATCAAATGCATCACTTCAGATTCGTAATTTTTAGCATTATTTTAAAATAATCACTTTTTAATGACATCTTTAACCCATTAGGCAGGCACATTGTGAGATGTCCTTATTTCTTGATTACTTATGATGTACAAAATGCTAATGTTGAATAGTTTCATCTCTTCATCTTATCTAAATTTATTTTATTGTTTCAATAGCCTCCTTTTCCTTAGTGTACATGAAAGAGTTCTCTTTTGAATTTGTTAGAAATGATTTTATGAGCAATCATTCATATAAACCTTGTTGTCACTTATTCTCGATAAGCCATTGAGATCTTTTTCTCCATTCCACTAGGATTGAGAATTTGTTTTCAGAAATATCAAGGTTTTTGAATCTTTTTTTTTTTGTCATTGCTTCCAACATGATTTAAGTTGTATCCTTGCTTCTATTTCTTGGAACTGTGATATTCTCCACTTTATGTCATGGTGCATTTTCCGTCATATATTTACATGCTTAAGCATTTTCAATTCCCCTTCTTAATTTTCTTGAATTATCATCACTTCCTTCTCTTTAACATATGTGGCTATTTTTCATTTGTGGACATAACTTCTGGTAAGAAAACTTGAAATGCATATTTTTGTGGTTAACTCTTGAATTATTTACCCTCGCATCATATTTAATATTCACTTCAATTTTTTTTTTGAAATAATATTCACTTCAATTTTGTATCCCTGAAAATAATGACTTCTGATTTAGGCTAATAATCACGAACTGCACTTTTCGATGGTTGATGGGGACTTTAAGAAGTTTGAGGGCAAATGGTCATTAAAATCAGGGACAAGGTAGATATGTGAATTTGGCGTAAAGCTTTCATGTTTTGACATTCAATGTAATTTTACTAGCTTAACTCTTCTATAGATCCTGCATCACGGCTATATTTATTATTTTATTTTATTTATTTATTTTTTTGGTTGTTGGTGGGACGGTAGCTTATGAAGAGATTCTTGACATGTATGCATACAAGCATGGACATGTATTTTTACAGCATAAAGCAGCTATCATATATTTAGCATTGAGAAAGTCTATTTTGCCGTATTGTTTTCCCTTGCCCTTTAATTTCTTATGGTTCCTCATCTTGTCATATCTGTATAATATATTTTTAACTTCCTTTTGACTTCTGCTGTTAGGGTTCTTGATATATTTATGCTTACATTGTTTCTCACATAAAGGATATAAAGATGCTAATCAAACTAGATTTTTTTTTTAAAAAACAAAAATAAAAGAAAGAGTAGTCATTCATTATATATATATATATATATGCGCTACATCTATCGGAGTTAGGTTACAAAAGAAAGAGTAGTCATTGTTAATATGTATATGCTACATCCATCAGAGTTAGGTTATGGACCTCATAAACTTATTTTTTTGCTCTTAAAATATTGCAATTCCAATCCAATTAAGCGGTTAAACTTTTTTTTTTCTAGAAGTTTCAATCGAATTTTTTGTTCGTTTCCCACTTTCTTTGATGAATAAAATTGTATTCCCCACCCGCCAAAGAAAAAGTTGGGAATCCTGTGGCAGTTTCAGCGTACTTAGTTACTTGTAAAGGATGATCATGAGCTCAAACCAGATTTCAAATCTCTCTCTTTTTCTTTTTCTCTCTTTTTTACTCATTTATTATAGAAGTTTCTACAAGTTTTTTCCTGTTATTGTAGATTCTGTGTTTTAGTGCCTCATCCTATTCCTATGTTCTTTCTCAGGAATGGAACGACACTACTATCTTATGAAGTTAATGTGATTCCAAGGTTCAACTTTCCAGCAATTTTCGTGGAAAGGATTATTACTTCAGATCTTCCTGTGAATCTACAAGCATTGGCTTGTCAAGCAGAGAGGGATTTCGGAGGAAATTTGAAAATTCCAGTTGTGGAAAATGGGAAGTCAATGGTCAAATTTGCTTCTACTGGTACAGATATAGGTGGTTTTTCTTGTGAGGAGACAGAAGAAAGTTATCCTGGCCCAAATTTTGGCCCTGTGACATCATCTACAAGTGAGTTAAATGCTAATTGGGGTGTGTTTGGTAAGGTTTGCAGACTTGATAGACCTTGCATGGTCGATGAAGTTCATCTGCGCAGATTTGATGGCCTATTGGTAACTGACTCTAAATTGTCTCCATATGACTTTAGAATGTGACACTTCAGTCTCAAAAACCAGTTGACTTGTGATATTGACTAAGTGAGATAACGTTTTCTTTGTTTTATATTGTACAGCTTATACAATTGTCATTACAATATTCTCCACTTGATTGGAGGGCTTTACTTTCTTTTCCTGTGTTGTTTTTTCTTGTTATTAGTTGTATTTTCAGTTTTAGGAGGGTTTCTTGTCCTTCGAAGTGTATATATATATATATATATATATAAGAAAATATTATGCTTATGTTACTGGACAGTTTCATGAGCTTCATTTTCTGTATCAGTTCCTGATGAAATAATTTTGGACTGTAGGAAAATGGAGGGGTTCATCGCTGTGTTGTTGCTAGCATAACTGTAAAAGCTCCTGTTTGTGAAGTTTGGAAAGTTTTGACCGCTTATGAGAGTCTTCCTGAGTAAGGCTGCTCTTTTGCTTTTTCCTCCCCTCCCTTTTTGGATTTCCAATTCAAAGTTTAAAATAAATAAATGAGTCTTCTAAAAGGACTAAAGTGTGTGTAGTTATTCAAAAAGTTTTGTTAGGTGAACTTGAAGCTTTACTTTTCTTTTTGCTGCTTTTTCTGATTCTTAGAATGGTTTCAGTCTGACAGCTTTTATCAGTCCATCTGTCTTCAAGGGTTTATCTTCTTAGGTTTTAAAATTCAATTGAAATTAACACTTGAAAAGATAGTCTCTAGAGCAAAATTCTTTGATACAATTTATGAGATTTGAAACAAGGTATTTGAAAAGAAGTTAAATGTTTGCAAACAAGGTAGGATAGGAAAAACTACTTAATAATGTTAGGACATAAGATATTAGGACAAGAAGATGTTAAGAGCTGCTTTATATATTTATTAATGTTAGACCCTTTAGGAAGTACATCATGCTAAGTGGTGTACAAAACTTAAAGTCAACAGTCCCCCTCAAGCACATCATCAAGTTGGTTTTCTGAGGTCACATGAGTACGTTTTCCAATTAAGGCGATCTTGTTCCCAATTTCTTTATGCCTATGTTGCTTATCTGCAGGATAGTTCCGAACTTGGCCATTAGTAAGATTTTATCGCGTGAAAACAACAAGGTTCGCATACTGCAGGTATAAGCATTTTTTTAAATTATTATTTATGGTGTGCTCCCTTGGTCCCTCCCCATTATGATAATGATAGTTACTCAACTTTTTATTCAGCTAGCTATCAAATTAGCTACATTATGGTGTGATGCTTGATGAATCCTAATGAAGCAAATTTTTGTGGGATATGCATGAGAGAGAGAAACTAAGACATATAATTAATGACCCTCACTTGGTATTAAAGATAAACGAGCTCTCTATATCATCATTATCGATTAGAAACAAACATCTTTTCTATTATCTTTTTTGAGAATAGAAAAAAGAAAGAGATGTCATGTTTGTAAATTCTCTCACTACATGATGACAATCGGAAAGGGAATGCTTTTAGTGTGACTCCTCTTTTTCTTTCTGCTGCAAACGACTATCCTTTTATAGAACCCCTCTAGGAAAGTGAGCAACTGCATGCGTTGTTTGCTTCCAAGGGATTGAGCTCGGAGTAACACGAAACAATAAATTTTTTTTAAAATTGTTGACATCTCAACTAGTCAGAAGAGACTATCTCAACTAGTCAAAAAAGACAATTTTAACTGTAATGAGCATATCTATGTTCAGCTGTTAGTGTATCCATTTTTTTCCCCTTCAATTAATAATTGGTGATTGATCCAATGATCAAAGGATGACCATTTTTCAGGAAGGGTGCAAGGGTCTACTATACATGGTACTCCATGCTCGTGTTGTTCTAGATTTATGTGAACATCTTCAACAGGAGATTAGTTTTGAGCAAGTAGAGGGTGACTTCGATTCATTCCAGGGAAAGTGGCTTCTAGAGCAATTAGGAAGTCATCACACACTGCTGAGATATAGTGTTGAATCCAAAATGTACAAAGATTCAATTCTTTCAGAAGCTATCATGGAGGAGGTACTCTGGCTTGAACTTTTACAAAGGATTTTTTTACTCCACTTAGTTTGTTAGATGTTTAGGGTACAATTTGAAGGGCAGTACCTGGGTACTTTTAGGCATTATGAAAATATGAGTTGCTTGGTGGCTGTTTCTAATATTTTTTGCATGACAGTAGCATCTTTAATGATTCATGTATGGAAGTGCAGTCACTGAGAACTCATTTACATGATAAGACTTGAAATGCTGGTGTTTTGTTTAAAAAATTGAAACCATCAAATGCCATTTGATAAGAGTATCATAGACATTTACAGGTGGAAGTTTGTGATGGGAACTCTGTTTCTTAAACTATCGATGCCATTAGTCTTAGTGTTGTTTCTGCAACATTTTCCTTTTGAATACAGTTATTACAACCCTTTATCTGAATATGATATCGATATTTGAAAATTCTTCTTTGCAGGTTATATATGAAGATCTTCCATCTAATTTATGTGCAATTCGAGATTATATTGAGAAAAGAGATGCTGAGAGCTCATTAGAAGTTCATAAGCTTAGGCATCATTCCCAAAAAATTGACTCAACTCGTGTTGATACTGATAAGGCAACCAAGAAAGCTGCTGATTCAAATAACCAAGATTCACTTGGCCAAAGACCAAGGGTTCCTGGCTTGCAGAGGGACATTGAAATTCTTAAGTCAGAGATCCTGAAATTCATATCAGAAAATGGACAGGAAGGATTTATGCCTATGAGAAAGCAGCTGCGTAAGCATGGGAGGGTGGATATTGAAAAGGCCATAACACGCATGGGTGGATTTAGAAGAATTGCAACATTGATGAATCTTTCTCTAGCATATAAGCACCGAAAACCGAAGGGATACTGGGACAATCTGGAGAATTTGCAGGAAGAGGTATCAATTTAGTTGAAATTCTTTTCCTTTATTTTTTCATATTTGGGTGATGCATTATGAAGTTTGGTCTGTCCATCTTAAGATTAACCAAGGTTGATAACAGATTAGCCGATTTCAACGAAGTTGGGGAATGGACCCTTCATATATGCCAAGTAGAAAAACTTTTGAGCGTGCCGGTAACTTGTGAATCTGTTCCTTCATTCAGACTAGTATTTTGGAAAAGACAATGTATTTATATTTGTTTTTATTTTATGAAAACAGGGCGTTATGATATTGCGCGAGCATTGGAGAAATGGGGAGGACTTCATGAAGTTTCTCGTCTTCTATCAATAAAAGTGAGGCACCCTAATAGGCAGCCAAATGTTACAAAGGATAAGAAAAATAATGTTCAAGGGGATTGTGTTCCACAAGATCCACAAAAATGGGTTGTCAAATTGAAAGATTTAGACATTAACTGGGTTGAGTGAGAATGCTAATGCTATGTAATTAAATCTTTAGTGTAGAATTTTGTTGGCCAAAAAAGGTAACCACATATCAAGCTCACATAGATAAATGTTTCTCATATAATTATATAATATTCATCAATAAATTCAATGTTTATTAAATTATTTTACAAATCTATTAATTTGTTTAGATTTTATGAAGTATTGAAATTGCTACACTAATATTTAATATGCTTATTATTATTATTATTATTATTATTTTAAAACAAACGTTAGGTCCTTAAATAAAGACGTAGGAAAATTGTTCTTTCAAACATTACGAAGTGCTTTGTTAACCTGTTGGTCTTTAGTAACTAAGAGAGGGATGAATTAGTGCCCTTTTAAAAAATTGAGAGCGGAATTCGATGGATAAAATAGAAGGTTTTATAGTGGTTCGGCATAATCTTTTTGCCTATATCCACTTCTCCAATCCTTCCTTGAATTGGGTTCCAATAATCACAAAGAAAATACAAAAAGGTTTTAGCAAGTTTACCTTAAGCTTAGAGATTAATGCTCACTCCAAATTTTACAAAACTCTCACTAGAGTTTAAAGCTCACTTTAAAACTGAACAATTAACAAAGATGGGTTTATTGCTCACCCAACTAACAAACTCTCAAAATTGATTACAAATGATTAAAGAGAAGACTAAATTGAATGAGGTTGTTGAGAATTAATTTCAGTAGTTATGTAATCTTATTAAGTCTGTTGGAGTGAGTATTTATATCCATATTCAATAAACTAGCCGTTGGACTTGAGATTTGAAAATTTGCTCTGCTTCTTGTCAGTGTCGCGAGTGACACCTCTCACAAAGATTCATAACGAACTTCCAACGGATGCTTATTACTTCAGTTTTGCATTTAATGCACTAGCTATTGAGCCTGACATTGGCAATGTTGCGAGCACGATGACCTTGTCGCATGCGCAACCATGTGGTTGAATACTGGAACGGCTACTTTGTTGTTGCGGTAGTGTGCAAGATGCTGGGTCGTGAGACTTCCAGTAGCTGATGGAAAACATCTTGGACCTTTTATGTTTTAGTCACGAGTGTGAGGTCTCCATAGCGTGCGCGACCTAGTTGTTTTTCCTTGTAACTGCCAAGTTGATGTTTTGGTCTCGCGTGCGAAGCTTGGTCGCGATACTTCTAATGGCTGACGAAAATTTTCTAAGGCCTGATATGCTTAGGCTGCGAGTGCGCTACTTGGTCGCAAGCTGAAGAATGAAGTCTAGTGTTTGGGTCACGAGCGCGACAAGTTGGTCGTGTGCGCGACACTTGTGCTAGAGCAAGACTTCACATCTTTTTGCAACTTTTCTGACTTGACTTACCTAGGCTTGAGTGAGATTAGCTGATACAACACTTAACAACTTGAAACAATTTTAGTAACTTCACAATTTCAAGTATATTTGTCAAATATTCAAAACTTAGAATCTTGGTACTCTAGGCAGAACATAACCATTTATTTCACTAAGGTGGAGGTATTATGACTTTATTTCTCATTTTCATTTTTTTTCAATCTTAAAACGTGTGTTATTTTTTAGATGCTTTTAATTAAAAAACTTGTCATCCTATCCAACCATTCCTTTTCAAAGAATTTTCTTTTTAATTTTTAGGGAGAATTATTCTGAGATCCTTAAATTTTAGGCTAATCTATTAGAGAAATTATATGAAATAGCACACTTTATATTTTTAATTAAAAAATAGCACACTTTGTACTTTTCAATTAAAAGAATAGCACATATATTTTATATTTAGTGAAATAGCACTTTTTTGTGCTTTTACTTTGTTGCCTTTTTTTATATATTTTTATTATTATTTGAAAAAAAAAGAAGAAAATAAGTAGTAGCATGTAACGCCCCAAAATCTGTAATGTCTAAAATGCTGAATGATCTATGGAAAAAAAGGTAGAAGGAGTTAATAATAAGGAAAATTAAGGAAGAAAACCATTTGTAAAAGGAAAATAAATGAATTATAAGTTCAGTAAACAGGTTGTAAACCATGAATTAATAAGTTATGAACATAGTAAACAAGTAGAAAACAATAAGTAAGCTAATTATAAACATAGTAAACTATTGTAAACGAAAAGTAAACAAGTTATGAGTAAGATAAATAAAGAGTAAACCAATGATAAACAAAAGGTAAGTAAAAAGGAAGGAATAACGAAAAATGTAAATTATAAACAGATCGTAAATAGAGGAATGTGGAAATCGAGTATAGGCATAATATTTGACAGTTGTAGATAAAGATGGTGCAGACCGGGCACTCGGATTCGGAAAGATCGCGAAGAAATTCGCCGAACCTCCGAAGTTAAACGTGCTCAAGTCATAGTATAAGCTAGGATGGGTGACCTCCATGGAAAGTCGACCCTAAAGACATAAATTCGGTAATATGAGTTACAATAGGGTTACAGACAGATGCCGACCGTAACCGGGAGGCGAAATAAGGCTTTGGAAGTCAAAAGGACCTAACGATAATTTTGAAAAAGTCGGGGACTAAAACGTAATTTTCCTAAAATTTGTGTGAAACCTCAAAAATATATTAAATATGAGGTCTTGAGGTTAAATAGATCATAACGGTGAAATTACAGTAGTTTCCGGAATTACATGTGCGGAGAATTTTGCTGAAATACGAAATCTTGACTCGCGTAGAATCTTTGAGTTTAACCAGAATTTCGGAACCCAAGATGACCTAATTTTTAGAAGCATAAAACACAAAAGTTGTTTCTTTATGTGTTAGTTAAACTTAGAATCAAGTACCGCCTAATTTGGATATGTATAGACAAAGTTATGATGAAATTAGTAGACAGTGCGCAGGCTGCCTAAATCAGTGCGGCGGGACCCGACAGAAAACGACGCCAAATATTCTTTATAACTCGGATTGGTCTGAAATTTGGATATGACATATATTTAGGTCTCTAGGTTCATTTTCCACAAGAATTATTGAATTTGGAGTAGTATGTAAAAAGTTATTAATGAAGGACTGCAGTAAGGTCAAGTAAGGACCTCAAGAGGACCTATTTGCAAAAACTTAGATAAGGGAGGAGGCTCA
Source organism: Croton laevigatus (assembly GCA_949640765.1). Classification (NCBI taxonomy): domain Eukaryota; kingdom Viridiplantae; phylum Streptophyta; class Magnoliopsida; order Malpighiales; family Euphorbiaceae; genus Croton; species Croton laevigatus. The sequence continues at coordinate 17,324 of CATIWJ010030328.1, forward strand.
TTGATGAATGCTGAAAATGGAGACATGTGCTTGGTCAACAAGCAAAAGTTGGATATGGAACCATTTGGATTCATCTTAACCATTGATTCATTTGTGTTGGATAATTTGCAACAATTAGATTAATAATTAATTAAATCAAAATTAAATGGAAAATATATAAAGTAGAAATTAGCCAAACTCATCATTTAGAAGAACAAAAATGTTCCTCTCTTCTCCAAAGTGTTCCTCTCTTCTCCTCCTATGGCAGCCGAACCCCTCTACCAAAAAGAAGCCATGGAGTTTGTGATTTCCAAGTTAATTCGTGTAGGAGAAAGCTAGCTTTTAAGGTAAGCAACATATCCCGACTTCTATTTGCTTCGATTGATCATTATTTCAAGAGATT
>CATIWJ010030374.1:0-15878 GCA_949640765.1 Croton laevigatus
TTTACGTTTTCTTTTTTGGTAAGTAGGTTTAATTATTTATTATTATTTCTGTATTTGTATTGGTTAAAAAGTAAGTGTTGTAAAGGGTTAATAATTGTTTATTATTATTTTGTATTGGTATTAGTGAAAAATAGGGTTGTATTGGTATTTGTATTTTTAGGGTGTAAAGAAATGAAAAAATTGGAGGTAGTATATATATATATATATATATATATATATATATATATATATATATATATATATATATATTGTAAATTTTATTTCCTCTAATGCATAATGCTAATTTTAAGGGAAATGAATCAGAAAAGGCCAACAAAATTGAAAAACATAATTAATAGTATTGAAAAGGCTGCTTAGCAATAAAATTAAAAACACATGCATAAATAAGCAAATTTAACCTCTTGTGCAAGGTAAATTGAACGGTACTCCACTTGGTTCCCACGTCTCTCCTCCTCTATCCTTCCACCTCCTTTCCTCTATTTCTTATCCTCCACGTGCTTTCCTTTCCACTCATTATTCGAATTTCTTTCTTTTCTCTATAAATATAAATCTCACTACCATACTCTACTGCCGTCTTCTAGTCTTCTTTCTATGGCCCTGGTTCGTGATCGCCGCCAGCTAAATCTCCGCCTCCCACTTCCTGAAATTTCCGATCGCCGCCCTCGTTTTCCCTTGCCTCTCCCTCCTTCTACCGCTGCCGCCCCCGCCGCCACTACTAATAGTAATCCCTCCGGTATATCTCTCAGTGATCTTGAAAAGATCCAAGTTCTTGGCCATGGTAACGGCGGCACGGTTTATAAAGTCCGTCATAAACGTACTTCCGAAATTTACGCTTTGAAAGTAATACACGCCGACACCGATGATTCCGTTGTTCGCCGTCAAGTTTCTCGCGAGATGGAAATTCTCCGACTAACGGATTCCCCTAATATCGTTCGCTGTGACGGTATATACGACAAGTCGTATGGCGATATTGCAATTTTAATGGAGTATATGGATTTAGGCACTTTGGATACACAAGGTACGTTCTCTGAAGAAAAGCTTGCTGATGTGGCGCGTCAAGTTCTTGATGGTTTAAATTACTTGCATACCCACAAAATTATTCACAGAGACATTAAACCTTCGAATTTATTAGCCAAAAGTAGTAATGGTGGAAAGGGTATGGAAGTGAAAATCGCAGATTTTGGGGTTAGCATAATGATGCGACGTCGTTTAGATGCTTGCAAGTCGTATGTCGGAACTTGTGCATATATGAGTCCTGAAAGGTTCGACCCGGACGCATATGGCGGAAATTACAACGGGTATTCGGCTGATATTTGGAGTTTGGGGCTTACTTTGTTGGAGCTTTATTTGGGTTATTTTCCGCTATTGACTCCGGGTCAAAGACCCGATTGGGCAACCTTGATGTGTGTTATCTGCTTCGGTGACCCGCCTAGCTTGCCGGAGGATGTGTCCGCTGAATTTAGAGACTTTCTTGAATGTTGCTTGAACAAGGATTCCAGTAAAAGATTGTCGGCGGCGCAGCTTTTGTTGCATCCTTTTGTTTGTAAAGATACAAGATCCGATAAATGATCCTGTTTTATATTCGGATTCGGATTTTTTTTGGCATCTTTTTGTACATTCTATTTTCTTACTAATGAATCTGGTAATCAACAAGGGAGAATCAGATTTTCCTTCTTTTTCTGGACATGTTTCTGTTTTTTTTTAAAACACTTTTAATTGTTCTTCCAGCAATCAAAGTAATTAAAATCACATGATAAATATAAAAAATAAAAATAAAAAAGCAGTTTACCACATGCAAACAATCAAGTCAAAACTACTGGCGACTAATTTACCAAATTAACTGGACAAGTCAATAATAGCCAACCACGTTTCTGCAATGATCAGCGGAGGACTTTATTTCAGTTTCCGATTACTTTAGACATTATTTTATTTCAGTTTCCGATTACTTTAGACTGCAAATATAGAACGAATAGATTCAAGTATCTGACTCATACACAATAACCAGTTTTATGCTTCGTCTTGCTTGAGATTAAGGTATATTTTTCTTTCGAATTGAAATTATTGTCTCTTGTTTTATTTTTTCGGAAAACCACGTTCTTTGTCCTTTTCATCCCTTTTGTTTCCACTTATCATCACAACAACTACAAACTTATGATTTCAAATAAATTGGAATCGAATATACAAATTGTCCATTTGTTTTGTTGTTAAAAGATTATTTGTTATAAATATTTATTATCTCAAAGATTAATACATCACAAACAACTAATAAGATATGGTATTTAAATTTTTGCCTAATATATCAAATAAAATGATTGAAGTTTTGTTTATTTTCATATAGCATTGAGTTTCTTTGGTGCCGTTGATGTTATTCTCCACTTTCTTAAAAAAAAAAAAAAATTCTAGAAAAAGAACTCAAAGCTAAATAACCCTAGCTAGGATTAGCGACAACATCAATTTACTGAGCATCTAAATCCACAACTTCTCATATTATCTAGCCTGAAATTCTTAAATTTAATTTAATCATTATGAAATTGTGATCTTCCTTTAATAATATCATGAATCAAAGCTTTCCTTTTATGATTGAATGAATTATTTCTTTTTTCATATTAATCCATTCCCAATAGCCTTCTATAAATAAAACTCACCAGCAAGTTTGAAGATGGAGTGCCAAGAAATTTTCTTATAGCAGATACAACTCGCTAGTAAAGGAAGATATAATGGCGAAAAATAAAGTGAATGGAGTGAAGACTGAAGCACGTTGCAAGTGGAGAGTTAAATTCCATCGTCTCAATCTTCTAGTTGACAATTTTGTTGGATAGTCCATTCTTGAATATGTGAGGAATCTAACTTACTTGGCAGCTTAACTCCAAAGTATTCTTGGGCAGATTTCTAAGAAGCTAGAATCATATCAGATCGTGAGATTTTTGCATCATCATTCAAAATCTTGATTCTTAAACCCTTGCTGGAGGATAGAAGATCAAATATGCAGACCATGTTGAAGACACTTCCGCAATAAATTGTTAGGGTCGTAACGGTGTACTTTAAAAAATGCGTGATAAGTTGCACAGAGCTGGCGCACTTTAGTAAAAGCGCAATAAATTATTGGGGCAAAGTTGATACACTTTAGCAAAAGCAAAATAAATTATTGAGGCAGTGACTATGCACTTTAGCAAAAGCACAATAAATTATTGGGACCATAACGGTGCACTTTAGCAAAAGTGTAATAAATTGTTGGGTGGTAATAGCGCACTTTAGCAAAAGCACAACAAATTGTTGGAAAAGTGAAGATGCACTTAAGCAAAAGCGCAATAAATTATTGGGACAATGACAGTGCGCTTTAACAAAAGCGTAATAAATTATTGGAGCAGTGACAATACACTTTAGTAAAAGCGCAAAATCCTGAAATTTAAAAAAAAAAATTGCAGCAAGTTAAAAAAAAAATAGAGTTGAACATAGATGGTGAATGAAAAAAGGCACTAGAATATCAAGCTGTGAAGAGTAAAAAAATTGAAAATTGCAATTTATCAGAAAAAGAAACATGGATGAATTGAAAAAAAGATGAATGGTAAGTCTGCCATTTTTATTGGTCTTGCAAAAGAAATTGATGATGACCTTGATAAAAAAAAAAAAAAAGACAACCATTTCAAGCATTAGGATTGACAAATCTGATATTTTTTTGGGATAATGAAAAAAAAAACCCCTATGTTTATACTAAATCTACAAAAAAACTCGTTGTCTTTTTTTTTAGACAAAAAAAAAATCCTCATTTTATTTTTAAGTTGACATTTTCCTCCTTTTGTCTATTTTTTCTGTTAAAATGGACTAAAATGTAATTTTACAGGCCTTTTTGAAAATGATGAAAAAATGAAGGATTGATTTGCTAGTTTTCCATTTTCAACCTCTCGCCAGCACTATTCACCGAAACTTTCAGTCCACCGTTCTCCTTATTCCGGTGACCATTTCGGGAAAATGAGGTACCAATCGACTCCTTTTGAGATTTCTAGTCGATCTATGGCGTTATATTTGACAAAAAATTATCGGAATTTGAGAAATCAAGGCTTGAATATTTGAACATATTTTCCGTTCTGGCTGTAGATCGGCAGCGACTCCACCACCATCGGAAAGCTGAGAACGAGAGGAGTCCAAATATGTCCTCACTTCCGTCATTCGACCACTGGAGGTCGCCGAAAAATCGGTTTGAAGTTAACGGTTGTGACGGCAAGGCGCTGTTTTTCTAGAAGATCGCGAGTTGATCTTCTTTGCCTCTGTTCTTCGTGTTTTCTGACGATGCAAGCTTCGTCGGTCTCGGACCAGAGGGATGAAGGCGGAGCTTGTGTTGCGACCACTGTTTTTCCTTGAGACGGCAGCCAGAGCTTTGGTTTCTAACAGTGGCGGCGTTGCGGATTTTCTGGATAATCAACAAAGCTTTGCCTCTGTTGCGACCACGATTTCGCTTTTTCATGTTTTCCAGGAAGATAGCCTTCGTCTGCGTTGGAACGAAGGGGCAACAGAGGTCCGCGACCACTGGCTTCTCCTCTAGCGGTGGCTGGAGTTCGTTCTCGCCGGCAATGGAGGCTGTACAGGAAACGCAGAAGTTGAAGAAGAAGGAAGAAGAAAAAGTTCATGAATGGTCCCTCATTTCTTGAATTTTTACAAAATTGCCCGCAAAAATTACATTTTGATCCTTTAACCATTATTTTAACTGAAAAAATAGATAGAATGAAAAAAATGTCAACTAAAAAATAAAATGAGAATTTTTTTACTAAAAAAAAGAAGGAAATTTTTTTTGTAGATTTAGTATAAACATATAGACCTTTTTTTCATTATCTTTTTTTTCCTTTTTCAAAGGTAAACTGTTGGATGTGGGTTGCATTATTTGTCCGTAATAATAAATAATTAAAAAATAAAGAAAGCAAGGAATTGGCAAAAAACAATTATCATGAGATCAAAAGTTGAATGATGCAAGCTATGATGTAAGCAATGATTATGGGATTAAGATTCGTCATGTTTTGAAGCAATAAAAAAAAGACAAACAAATCATTCACATACCCACTCTTGATAACAAGATGATAAAGCTGCGTTCCCACTTGCAAAGCTGTAAGAGTTGGTTGATCTGGGATTTTTTTTCCGTCGTGTTGGTGATGAAGGCTGAAAGCAGGACAGAGGTTCAAGATTAAGAGGGCCTTTTGTTGGAAATTACCTAATCCTCACCCTATTAGGATTAAATGCAATTCAACCCATTAGAATCTTGGAGATAAAAAAAATTATATTCCTATTAGAATTATAATTTTTTAAAAAAAAAAAATTAAAATTTGTGAATCCTTATTTTATAAGGATCACAGTTACGATAAAAAAAATTAAAGCTTTAAATTTAAGCAAGTGCAAGTGACTAACATGGCAAATTAGATTACATGTTAAGTTAAAATTTATGTAATAAATAAAAGTGTAAATTAAAAAAGATTTTGCAAGTCTCGAGGATATTTGTTTGCATGGAAAATTAAAAAAAAATATATATATTAATTAATTAATTTAAATAAAATAACTAAATTAAATATTAAATAGTTATTTAAATAATATTTTGATAATTATCACATTAAATAAATTATGTGATAATATCAAAATAATGGTACCAATAGAAATGTGCCAAAGGACCAATCAAATCACTTCGCTTGGTAGGCAAGTATCTCAAAGTCTCTATAAATAGACTGCCTCTCTTCAATTGAAAGGACAAAAAATTCAAGATTCTAAAACTTTGATAAATTGAAGACACAAAGCTCTCCTCAAACTTCAAAGGCTCATCTGAGAATTGTCAACAAAACTCTGCAGTCATTCAAGTCCAGGTTTAAAGCTTAACTCAAGTTAAAGATCAAGTCAAGTTCAACTCAAATCAAGCTCAACCGATTCGAGATTAAGTCTTGGAGACCGTCGCATCATATTCATTACAAAAAGAAGAATCAGAGGATTTTGTAATAGAGATTATAACCGCGCATTTAATCACATAATCTTTCATTTGTTTTCTTGTTTTCAGGAATATAAAATTTGTTTATACACTTACTTTCAAATATTAGTCAAATAGCACTTTAGGCTAAATAAAGCCTACATATTTTTTAAAACTTCAAAACCACCCATTTGTTAAATATATATTTAATTTAATTAATAAACAAAAAAATTAAAAAAATAAAAATATGTCAATATAATTTAGAATTTTTTCAAACTTCACTAGATCTCTAGAAAAATGGCTGCTACCACATATGGGTGCTTTTCGGCGATCTTCACCAAAAAATTAAATCAGTATTTGTTAATATATGTCAATGGAATTATAAAATGAAAATCTGTTAATATAAATAAATATATGTTAATATTTGTCAATATAATTTAAATCATTATTTGTCAATATACGTTAATATAACTCAATATAAGTCAGTATATATAAAAAATACTAATGAATAAATCTCAATATCAATGAATAAAAAATCAATATACATCAGTAACAATTAGAAAGAATCAGTAACAATCAATATCAGTAAGAATCAGTAACAATAAATAACTGTCAATAAAAATTTATTGACAGGTCATCTTTATTTGCATCTTCATTTTTTTCATCACATGGAAACCCTAGCCACCACCGTCACAGGAAATTTTCAACGGTAATGAAACATAACAAATCATATATCATCGGAAAGTTTTCAACTTTTAGATTTCAAATATGGTCTTAATCCTTTGTGACTCTGTCATATGCGGCTGAAAATTATAAAATACAGTCTATTTCTCTCTCATTGGTCACTGAAAAATAATGATGAAAGCTAATAAATTATATATCATCGAAAAGTTCTCAACTTGTAAATTTCAAATATGGTTTTATTTTTTCATGACTCCACCGTATGCAGCAGAAAAATGCAAAATATAGTCAATTTCTCTCTCATCGGTGACAAGAAACGACAATGATGGGAGCAAACTACTACATCAAATTGAAGTTTTTGGATAGAGGAGTCCAATGATGCCTTTGGACTTTGTGGCGTCTTTAGATTTTGTAGATGATCATCTGAAGGCCTCGAAAATTGCTCAAAATGATAATAAATCAACTTGGTGCCTTTAGACCATGTACTTCACCAGTTTTTTCCTTTTTTTTTTTTCCTTTTTTCTTTTAAACAATGATGGAAATATAAAAAAGTGCTATTTTACTAAATATTAACGATATAATATTCTTGAAATATTCCATCAGATTCTTCAATAATATTCTTAGAATTTGAAGGAATATTCCAAAAATATTGTAAAAATTTTGACAAAAGGATGATATAGTATTATAGTGCCAAAAATCAAAGATGTAAGTGTAATATTACCAAAATTTATTGACTAAATAATAATGTTACCGAACATTAGAAACTAAATACTAAATTTAATTTCAATTAAACAAATTTTTTCTAAACTTGAGATTTGAAACATATCATTCAATAAAAGATAAAGGGTTAATTATAATATAGTCCCTCTATTTTGGCAAATTAGATAAATTAGTACTTTTATTTTAAATATTACTTTTTTGAATCCCTTTATTTTATGGCTGTTAGACACTTTAGTCCTTTCAAGGACTAAAAAGTATGGTATTATAAAAAATAATGGAATAAATTATTGATTTTGAAAATAGAGGGACTAAAAATTTTAATATTGATGAAAAATTTTCAATTTTTTAGTCCCTCTGTTGTAAAACATTCAATTGTTTAGTCCTTAACTTTTTGAAATATTCAATAATTTAGTTCCTTAAAGGACTAAATTATCAAATAAGAAAAATAGACAATGAAAAAAATATATAATATTGAAAATAACTAAATTGTCTAATACGTCAAAACAGAAGAGCTAAATTATAATTAACCCAAAGATAAAAGTTTCACGATTACTTGATTAAAAGTAATAGGATTGGAAACAATCTAATTGAAAAATAATCAATTTGGGAAAAGAATTAATTAAATTTAGTATTAACCTAATTTTACTTTCAGAAATAAATAAAGCGTGGTAATTATAAAGTAGAACAACTTGAAAATGGAAATTTTTGTTATTCGTTTTCATTTCGCTAACTAATGAAATAATTTGGTTAATTGAAAGTGAAAATTTATTTTTTTTTTAAATTCTCTTTTTTTTTACCCCTCAACTTCAATCAGTATATCTCTCTTTATAATGAATTCAAAATAAATACTACTTTCTTTTTCTCTGAGAACCGCTTAGTTGTCTTATATTATTCATATCTATCTTGTAAAGCCATAAGTAAAAAATTTGGTTTAAATATTTTGAACGAATATTTATGATTAGGTCCCTGAAATTTGTGTTAATATGCGATCAAGACCCTATAGTTTGGCAAACCTACAATAAAGTCCTCAAAGTTTCTATCCATTACACGATCCGGTTCTTTAGTAAAAAATTCATTATTTTTCCGTCCATTCCATGTGAAAAGTAAAATATAAATAAGGGAAAATATCATAATTACCCTACTTTTTGACCAAAAATTAAAATATACAAATTTTTATATTTGTCCTCAAAAGAGTCACCTTGGTTTGCTAACAGGTCCGGCGTATACAACCTCCCTTTATTCTGTTCTTTTATCTTTCTTTTCTGCTGCAATCTCCACCTCACCATCTAACTTTGATGATTATGAATCTGCGTCCTCGGAAGACTTGCCGGCTGCAATACAAACACTGGCCAAGACTTTGCAAGACTTTCTTGTTTGTGTCAAAGATTGATTTTGGCTCCCTTTGAGAAGGAGATTAGCGTTTTGTATTGCAGAGAACTTACTTCCCTGTTGTTGATTTCTAGTTGAATGGATGGCTGTGGGTAAGCGGGCAAAGGGTAGTTGCGGGTTTGGAAAAAAGAGCAATGTTTTACATTATTTGTATGGATGTACTTTTTAAGTGCCATTTTGGTTTATTCCTTTTCTTGTATGAAGTAATTAAATTAAGAATGTTTTCATTTGTTTGGTGAGATTACCAACAGAATTAATATTTTGGGGAGTGAGTTAACTAACATATTCTCATAAACTGTTAGTTGAATTGTCTAGAAATGGGGAAAAAATGAGAAGAAAATGTCTAGCCTTTTATTAAGTAGAGAAGAATGCATAGCTTGACAATATGTTAAGAAATAAGAGTAGCTAGATATACAAGTGTTATTCAGTGCCTATAATTGATTATTATAAAACAACCTTTGTTCTTTCTTTTTAATCAGTTTTTATATTTGTAAATATCAAATATTATCAAGAGTTGAAAAATAATTGAGTTTAAGTTTTGTTTAGAAATTATTTATGCTTTATTTATTTTTTGTTTATGTTATGTATTTTTTAAATACATTTCAAATTTCATGTAGTCTTTGTTGTTAACAAAAACCTTTCTTTGTATCATTTCAAAAAAGGTTGATAAACTGAGGGATACGTAAAAGATATATATATATACTACCTCCGTCTTTTGGAGTAGTTTACATTTCCTTTTTGGGGTGTCTTTTTTTGTTGTTTACATTTCCATTTATAGTAAGTTTTGTAATTCTTTATTATTATTTTTTTATTGGTATTGGTGAAAAAGTAAGTGGTGTAAAGGATTAGTAATTGTTTATTATTATATATGTATTGGTATTGGTGATTTCTTGGTATTTGTGTTTTTAGGGTGTAAAGAATTAAAAAAGACGGAGATAGTATTTTTTTGTCACTTTGCATGGGCATGTATGAAAGAAATATTATGAAATTTCCTTTCTTACAGTATTCTCAAACTAATACGATTCCAATGTTTAGAATAAAAAAAAATAGTTACAAAAGGTTTTTCAAATGAGATTTTTTTTTTACCTATCAATATTTCTAACTTCAAATTTTCTTTCCCATCCAGATAAAAAGTTTCATAAAGTGGTCTATTTTTATAGTATGTCTCTAACATTCATCTAAAAAAAAAATGAGTTTTCAAAACAAATTTGGTTATTTCAATTTAGTTTTGTTTTAATAAAACAAAAAGCCAACAAGACCTAAATCACATGAATGAAAAGAAACTCAGCTAGCTTCACTAAAAGCATAATAAATGACAAATAAAAGCTAAAATCGTCAAGTTATTGGAATTTTTTTTAATTCATTTGAGGGATTTAACCCATCAATAGAGCGGTCTTCCCTTGTCAACACACGCTTGGTGAAAATTTCAACTCATTATAAACAAGTCATGAACATAACGCGCTCAACTCCAACAAATTATAAGAAATTTGGCTGGACTTCTCGTTTAAAATCCATCAATAAATTCTTTTAGCATATGTATTTTTTGAAAATTCTCATTCCAATAAATTATCCATATTGATAAAAATAAAATATAAAAATTTTCAAATATTGATAAAAAAATTGAACTCATTGGCACATACTATATTTGCAATATTAGATGTATGTTTGAGTCACTTAATACCATGTTGGAATCTAATGTAGCTTATTAAATGTTGTAATAGGGTAAATTAAGCATATTATGGGAGTTAAAATTTCAGTTAAACTAATTGTTATATTCAATACTCAATTAAGCATATTAATGTGCTCTTCGAGTCGCGCATCAGGTGAAGTCAAGGGCGAAGCACAATGGGCCTTATCTTCCTAGTTTGGAGGTCGTGGGCCTAGAGTCCCTTAGCCCGGAAGTGAATGCAGGTTGTGGATTTTTGGTCTTTCGCCATATATATATATATATATATATATATATATATATATATATATATATCACTTTTAAAGAAATTTTAGAAATAAAAAATAATAAAAAAAACAGCACATAAATTTAAAAATTAGGAAAATATACAAGAGAGTTCTAACTCAAATGGTTAGTGTAATGCACCTTCATGATCCGAAGTAAGAGGTTTAAAAAATGGACTTTATCTTGACAATTTAGCTAAAAACTTAATTTCCCAATAAAAAAAATTAACTAAGAAAATAACACTTATGGTCAATATTAGTTAACATAAATAAAAAATATTTCCAAACATCTTCTCTAGGTATATTCATATAAATTTGTAAATAAAAGTTAATAATTATAAATAATTTTTTAAAATTCTTCAAAAATTCACCATATATACTAGAAAATGGACGCTGACCCATTTGGTGGTTTCCAATGACTTTCGTAGGAAAATTGATCAATAAAAGTCAATATATAAATCAATAAAATATATACTAGTCAGTATATTTGAAAAATACTTAAATATATTAAGTTTTTAGCCAAAAAGACTTGATTGAAAGAAAACTAAACCTATAGGTACCTAATTGAATTTTGTAGGGACCTACTTGCATCTTTTTCGTAAATTCAAGGGTTACTGTAAGTTCACAACCGACCATCCTACGACTCCGGCTGTCTCTGCTTGTTTGAGACAAACAATGAGCTTTTGGTTAATGCGAGCAAATCCGTTGACTGCCAGACAATGAGCTTTTAATTTACGTTTAATTAAAAAAACACTAAATTAAATTTGAACTGCATTTTTGTTGTATAAAAAATTGAGCTTATTAGTTGTTTTCATTATTCCATTAAAACACAAAACGTGACGCAACTATCTTTTCCGTTTCATGTTATGATTTGTTCCGTGTTAAATTTAAAGTACCTTTCTGATTCAGCCACTAATAAAAAGATTAACAAAATTATCATACAATAGCATTAATCATATTGGTCTGTTTAATATTAGTAAGTTGTTGTTCATTAACTTATCCTTCCCCTTCATACCCTTAGCTTTACAGATTGTATTTTGTAAATTGCTACTAGTATTTTTTTTTTTCCAATTTGCAACCAGGGTTTTGATGGTCTTGTGCGGTTTGAATTTGAGTATTGCAAAGGCTGATTATAGAAGCAACTCATCTTAAATAATGCTAGTTATTCTGGATTCGAGTTTGACATAATTATTACAGGTAACAAAATTTTTTATCCCAAGTTATAATGCAACTGCATTTTCAAAGCTTGGAATTAAAAACCTTAGTTAAGTCAGAATTAGAACAACCATTACTAATTATTTACGCTTTAGTGGTTTAAGTAGTCTTTTTAAACACATGCTAAGCATAAAAAAAATTAAAAGAGAATAACGAATTCAAGTGTTCAATTTTTTTTTTTCAAATTACTAGTTGGATTGCTCATATTCATTCTCAAAATCTCGAGATGGATTATAAAGTAATTACAAAATTTGCAGACGGTCCTCAAATAATTCACAGATCAATTTGACATTGTATTATAAATTATAAACTATTACAAATTTAATTATACAAATATATTTTATTTTGTGTTTAATTTATATACATAATCAAACTCGACTCCCATGATATGATGCCAATTCAACATCTAATTTTGAGAGGAAAATAAAGGGAAAAACGAGCGTTATCACTCAACAGAATAAAAAATAGTAAGTAATTCTGTTGATGTCCCAACTCCCGTGATGTGCATTTGGCCTAGAAATGACGGTTACCCACATGCAGTTCAATAAAAATGTTAATATAGAACAGATAGAATATTCAGAATTTTATTAAAAAATCCAAAAAAAATTATCAGAACAAATACAAAAAGACGCAACCGATTCCTCTAAATTCCGCTTTCTCTTGCCAACTATTCCCCATAATCTGACTCAATATTTTAACTTAGATTCAATCGCCATTCAAAGCTATTACGCATTCTATACCTTCACAGACAAAAGATTGTTTGATCCTTATGGCTTCTTTGAGCTTCACTCAGATCAGAGGCAATAACTCTCTTGCCGAATTCTCTGCTCTGAGGACTCGCCGGACTTGTTTAACGTCCAGAAATAGAATTGGGCTGCTGCGTGTGGTCGCCGATGGTAGCAGTAAAGGTGGAGACCCCGATTTGAGTGTAGTGGTTAATGGGTTGAAAATGCCTAACCCATTTGTTATCGGCTCCGGTCCACCTGGAACTAACTATACCGTCATGAAGCGTGCTTTTGATGAAGGCTGGGGTGCTGTTATTGCCAAAACTGTCAGTCTTATCTTCTTCTCTTTTTGTTTCTTTCTGAGATAAACGAGTTTGAGCATTGATATATAGTTTTAGTAGAACTTTACATGACATGTATCCGTGATCATTGTTTGAAGCTTTCTGATTTGATTTTGGTTGTTTGATTAAGTAAATGTGTAAAGATAGATCGTGCATGTCATTATGTTTATGATTTAGGATCAGGAATTGAAATCTAAAGTCTAGAAGCCATTCATTTAAGTAGTATCAAAATAGCTCTGAGGTTCCTTTAAAATATATAGATATATATATATATATATATATATATATATATATATTAATTTCTCGATTTGAATCATTAAGCATTTCTGGATTAGTTTTTGTGTTGGAATGTTGAATTTTGTGTTTTACGTGGATCGGAATAGGTCTCACTTGATGCAGCAAAAGTTATAAATGTAACTCCAAGATATGCAAGGCTAAGAGCAGGAGCAAATGGCTCTGCCAAAGGGCAGATTATTGGGTGGGAGAATATAGAACTTATAAGTGATAGGCCTCTTGAAACTATGCTCAATGAATTCAAGCAATTAAAACAAGAATACCCAGAAAGGATTCTCATTGCTTCTATCATGGAGGAATATGACAAAGCTGCTTGGGAGGAACTTATTGATCGAGTAGAGCAAACTGGAGTTGTAAGCTCTAGTCAACAGCCGATTCTGTGTATTTTTTATGATTTTCTTTCAGCCTGATTGAATTTTTATGTAATTCAAAATTTCTTAAATATTTTCCACTTTCCAGGATGCCATTGAAGTCAATTTCTCATGTCCCCATGGAATGCCTGAACGGAAAATGGGTGCGGCTGTTGGGCAAGATTGTGCACTTTTGGAAGAGGTTTGTGGATGGATAAATGCCAAAGCCAGTGTACCAGTTTGGGCAAAGATGACTCCAAACATCACAGATATAACACAGGTCATATTTCATCTTTTCCTATCTCGATTCCTTGTTTGCTTATTTTAATTTAATCTTAAAATATATAGATAACACAAACTTGTCACAAGTAATGTACTGAAGTGATCCACTAATTTTGACCCTTATAAATTTTTTTGATTTTTTTGTGATGGTTTAGCATTATCTTTCATTCCTAAAGTTTCAGTATGCAATTTTTCCTATGCTTTGCAAACATGTTGTTTTTCCTTTTCATTCCTTGTTTGATACATGCATTCAGATGACACAGTAGTTGTATCCTATGACTTTTGGAAGGTAAATAATGAGGTTATCTCTGTTTGAAGGAAACCACAGATATTGCTATTATATTTGTCATTTTGACTAAGCAAAGGGGAGCCTTGTCACAACGATAAAGTTGTCGTCGTGTGACCTAAAAGTCACGGGTTCGAGCAGTAAAATCAGCTTCCTGCAGTAAATGCAGGGTAAGGCTGCCTACATTACACCTTTGGGTGTGCGGCCCTTTCCCACACCTTGCATAAATGCGTGCGTCGGGCTATCCCCTTTTTTTTTTTTAACTAAGCGAACAAATAGCATAAGTGGACGATGGTTAAAAAAAATGAACCTTTTCAATGAAATTAAGGACTACTATTCTGGTATAACTTCAGGAAACATGAACTAAGTTATTCTTTCTGCTGCAAAATTGCTAAGGACAGAATTTGATACTTTGTTTAATTATTTATGAAAGTTTTGAGCTCTTCTCTTCAAGAATTTAATACTTTGTTTTCTTAGTGTTTTAAACGGAAAAGTAAAAAAGATGTTCCCTTAATTGTTGGAGGATCCATACAGCCTACCCCAACTTGTTTGGAACTAAGACTGGTTGTTGTTGTTGTTGTTGTCATTTTTTGCAAAGTACTAAACGTTGGTGCCAATTTATTGAACCCTTAGGAAACTAATATTTCTGAACTGTAATTAGATGTAGAATCTTTTAGTATTAAGGCTTGCACAGGCTAATTGGCTTGAGCTATCCAAAGGTTTTCCATTCTGCCTGTTCCTAGAACCTATTAGGATAAGGAGAATTTTTATTTCAGAGAGCTCTACAGCCTAAATTGTTGGTTCGGTTTTTGAGTTCATGTTTTTGAATTTTGGAAAATGGTAATCGGCTTCCATATATTTGACTTAAAGCAGCTGTATAATGAAAAAAGGAAAAAGAGTGCTGCATTAATGTTCACATTGGAATCTGTAAGGATTACTTCACTGTTTTATTTTAATCAATGATTATTTAGCAACAGATTTCTTTGAAAAAATGGTTAAACAACTAAAATTTCTATGCCCTTCAAAATTTTGGAAAATGGAAATTACTTGCTCTCATCTCATTGACTCAAAAGCAGCTCAGTGATAAATAACAGGGCACAACATTGGTACACATGGAAATTTATTGATGTTATAATGATATCAATGTTAAGACATCGGATGGCTAATTGACATAAGCTATGCTAAGAGGTTCTCATTCTACCTACTGTTAGTATAAGGAGAACTTTATTTCAAGAATAGGCTCAAGACCTTTATAAGCCAATTGGTCAGTTCTGCTTTTGGGTTCATAATTAAATTTTCAGCCAAATCTCCCAATACTGTAAAACTGCATGCCTATGCATACTCTTCTTTTTTTTTTATTGCAATTGAGTAGTCATCACAAACACATTTCTTGAATCTGCTATGATAAGGACATCACAAATACGTTTCTTGAATCTGCTAGGATAAGAAGTTAATTTCAATAACAGGAATCAAGACCAATTTGTTGGTTCCGTTTTTGAATTCATGATCAAATTGTTTTGATTCTTTATAGATTTCTAAGGTTTATGAGAGAATTAGAAATAATTCAGAGAGAGAGAGAGAGAGGATTCCAGAAGAACATAAGATAGAGAGAAAGAATCAGGGAGAGAAACAGAATCAGGAGGGAGAAAGTTCATTCATCCCATTAACAATGATAATCGATGCAATTCTCTACCGTTTTACCCCTAT
>CATIWJ010030394.1:0-14015 GCA_949640765.1 Croton laevigatus
ATCTCTAAGTCAACCAAAAATGTTCATAAACGGAAGCTACATTCACTCTCCTGTAGTATAGTGATGAATATGAATGTTCAGGTTCTATGTTCTACCTTTTAGCCCTTTAGATGTAAGAGAAGTTATATGTAACATACTAACTCTTAAGTACTAAATGAATTTGACTAGTTTTCCATTACAAACTCTCTTTGTGAAATATTTAACTAAGATGTTATAAATGGTGATCAATCAATTATAATACGTCATAATCAAATACAAATATAATCAAACACGAAAGTAAAGATAATATATCATTTAATTGCTTTAAAGAAATATGTTTGCATCTAGTCATACTTAAATTAATGAAACAACAAGGAACAAATAAAGACATACTAGAAAGGATGTAGAACATAAAGAATAGAAAGAGATTCAAACTCCTTGATAAGAAGAAACAATGGTGAGATGCTTCTTGCTCCAAAGAGTTGTAAACCTTCCTTAAGAAGTTAAGAAGTTAGTTATACCAACTTCTCCTTCACTAATTTTTGACATTTTAATTTAAGTAATTGATTGATGTTATCTTGTGTTACAAATAATATACACTATATGGTAAAAAGTCAGTCTTTTGGTAATGAAAACATCCCTTATTTATAGTCTTGAGGTTCCTCAAATGGTGTATTATATGAGGGTCATGTCTCTTTTTAAAGAGACACAAGTCTTCATGAGTAACCAATTTTGTGCTTGACTTTGGAAAATATTTCCCTACCATTAACAGCAATGGTTTGCATTATATTACTGCTAGTGAAGACTTTCACTAACGGATTCTCTTGCCAAATTTCCACTTTGCTCTAATTTGCTTCAAGTCTTTCAATTAAGCTCTGAAAAAAGAATGTTAATTAAAATACAAAGTTAATATAAAAATTATGGCTAGAATGCATCTTTTAATACAACTTAACTAATAAACATATAAAATTAACCTATAAAAACACATATATTGATATGTAAATTTTACACATATCATTTTACCATATTAACATTAAAATAATAGTATAGTGAAATAACAGTAAATTCATATCCTATATTACTAAGAAATACAAAATTTATTATAAAATTAATTAATTTATCCACTAAAACTTAAATTATTATAAAATAACAATAAATAATATGCTATTAAACTTTAATTTATTTTCATAAATTTTAATTAGTTAATATTTTATCCTATTAGCATTTGAATTTAATAAAATTATAATAAATTCAAATCATGTTCTATTAAGAAAAATTATTTTGTTGTAAAATTAGTTAATTATTTTATTTTACTAAATTTAAATTACAATCTAATAAAAACAATATATTGAAATATAGTGTATTCAAAATACTATTTAGATTCATATTTATAAATTTTTATTAAATTTAAATTATATTCTATTAAAATAGTTATTAGATAATTCATATTTATTAGAGATGAAAAATATTTATGTGCTTATAGTAATTTTTAATTTAACATAAAAACATATTCAATTAAAGTAATTAAAATATTTTCATTTAAATAAGAATTTTTTTTAATTTTATTATAAAATTATTGATTAATTAATTTATCTTACTAATTTTGATTACAATAAGAAACAAAGAACAACGCAACTTATGTTTTATCCGTGATTATTGCCAATCTCTAATGGCATACAAGAATGGAGCTTATGGCTTTCTAAAACACTTCATGAAACAGTTTGCGAGCTTGTAAACCATGCTTGAGAACCTAACTCGATTATTGAGCTCGAGCTCGACTCGTTTAGCAAAACAAATAAACTTAAATGAGTATTTAACGAGCCGATATCCTAACTGTTCGCGAGTGTATTGGTTCATTTATAGCATTACCTATAGCAGATAATTCAAAGTAATTATTCATATTTGGAAAATTGTAATAAATAACAACTTTTTGATATTTGATTTTAGTATATCACATATTTTTAAATATTAAATACATGTCATTTTTTAAAATATTAAATAAATGTCATTAGTCGCCGGTAAATATGTATATTTATTTTTATATAGAAATTAATATATATATTTATTAATATCGTAAATAGTAATACTTATATCATATTAGTAAATATAAATATTAACAAAATTAAACATGACAATTAACTAATATTTAAACTTATTAATATTTTTATTAAAATAAAATTACAAAAAGCGATAAATTTATGATATTTATTTTGAAACGGTGTTTGTAAACACTTCTACTTCGGGCCATGAATTCAAGAGACAAACGAGGCCCATTATGGGCACTGGACAGGCTATCTTTTGAGCTTGTTTTCTATGCTGATTTTGTAAGTTTGGATCCTCATGGTAGGTCTGGGCCCTTCCTTTACTCTCGCTATATATATATATATATATATATATATATATATCCGAACTAAATCAAATTAAATCAAATAGTAATTTTTTTAAACTGATAAATCAAATAATTTAGAAACAAAAAAGAACCGAAATATCTTTTTTATTCATTAACCAAAAATTGTAAAACTTGAAGCTGTTGCTTTTCTCTTCTCTTCTCTTTAAACCCTAGGGATGATGAGCTTGAGTTTCTGTTGAAAATTGATTTCGGAAGCGAAATTACTGCTTTCTATCTGCTATTTACTGCTAACCATGGAGGGAATGCTGTCTGCCAATGAAAAGCAGAACATGGTCTCTTCCTTTCTCGAGATCGCCGTCGGCCAAACGGCCGAGACAGCTACACAGTTCTTGCAGGTACCTGATAATCATTAATCATATACTTGAAATATTTATGTATATGTTTGTGTATTGTTGTTTGTAGTTCCTTCATTGGCTTGTTGGTATTGTGAGCTTAATCTGTGATTGATCCTAAATGTAGGTTGCTTATTTAGATCACAAGCATATGAATTTAAGTATATAATTTTCCATTTTTTTTTCCTACGGACCAAGTACTGGGTTATGGGTGTATATGAATTTATTAGATTTTAGGAATTTAGGGATGTTGATGATTAATGGATCGTCCACAGGACTCTAATGAATCAGTGATGCATCTTACCAATACTTGTTATGAATTAGTTACTCTAATGTATGTTTCTTTCTTCTCACCATCCTAGGGTTTTTTTTTTCCTTTTTCACTGACATGCTATTTAATGAAGCTGCTAATGGCATGGGTCAGTGTTTGTTTTATTTGAAGAATTAATGGACTTCTTCTTGTCCTTCTTCTGGACTTCTCTGTTGCTGGAATACATGGTTATGTACATTTGCCCTTTGAAACTCAACATGGGAGCACAAGTTTTGAGTGTCTACAAAGTTTTGTCGATGTGCTTTTATACTGATTTGAATTTAATGCTGCATGTACCTTTGCCCTGTGGAACTCAACACGGCAACACAAGTGTTTGAGTGTCCACAAACAAAGTGTTTTCTTCTTTCTTATACTGATTTGAATTTAATGTTCTATGATGGAATGGAACAGGCCACTAGTTGGAAGCTTGAGGAAGCTCTTCAGTTGTTCTATATTGGCAATGATGGTGGGCTAGTTGCATCTGCATCACATTCTCCACCAACTGAAAATGCTGGTCCCTGGGCTGATGAAAATGTTGGGTATGTTAGGATGCATTTATTTCATTTGAATATAATGCCTTTTATTTGTTCTTGATTGTCACACATTGATGCAGAGAAGTGAAGGACCGTGAAAATAAAAATGCTGGACAAGAGGGTGGAGTGGATGTCCGCGCTCCTTTACCAGTTGTGAGGGATACTCTCTATGATGATGCAATTTTATATAGGTATGTTAATCATGTATATTCAATTGTCTTTATTTCATCTTTTTCTTTATTATTTTACTGTCTCATTTTGTATTGCAGCTTTCATAAAATTGTTAAATTTGAATCTCATAAGCTTGTTTCAAATATTTATTTTCTTGTACCACATTTCATTAAAACTGTGGCGTGCTGCATAATTCATTGGAAAATAATTTGATGGAATTGAGGAACTGAATGATTTATTGTGTTTCTATGCCATAAGATTCTGATAGTCCTCTAAGTTGTTTTTGAGAGTTTATCGTGCATATCAATTGTTTTCTCATCCTTCCTATATACTGTGGAATTTGCTGTTTCCATTTTACTTTTTATTTTTCCTTCTAAATCATTGTTTTTGACTGTTTATCTTGAATTTTAATGGACTTCTCAGCGTTCATATATATAGCAGAATACTCTGTTTCTGTTTTTAGTTTTTTGTCTATGGTTTAATTGTGTCAACTGTTGCTTTACCATATCTGTATCTCCCCTTTTTTTTTTCATTTTTTCCATTTTTCTGAACCTGTTCGCCGTCAATTTCTCATTTTCTCATGATAGTTGCATTCCTTTTTGTTTCCCTAAGACCATCCAGGATGGGATATCCTCAAAATGAATCCAGTTCATTAATTGCATTTCGCAACTTTGACGAGGAAATGAGGCGCCCTGGGGTTTGGGAATCTGACCAAGGTGCCCCATCTACTACTGAAAGTGCTCGAGATAATCTTGCTTCTTTGTACAGTCCTCCATATCATCTCATGTTCCAAGGTTCATTTGAAAAGGCAAGGGTTTTTTAAAATGCCCCTTTCATTTAAGTATGTTGTAAAATGTGTTAAACCATATCACATACTTTGTTCTTATGCTATCCAAAATTCCTAACCAATTTTATATGAAATTATTAAATCCAGGCAAAAGGTGCTGCTTCTGTTGATGACAAATGGCTTCTGGTGAATTTACAATCCACAAAAGAGTTCAGCTCCCATATGGTATTTTTTGAATAATTGTAAATCTTATTTGAAGTTTTTCCATTACGTTTCAGTGTCTTCTCATTATCATGATGTGTGCATTTCTTTTGCAAGCTTAATCGGGATACATGGGCAAATGAAGCTGTTGCTCAGACCATCAGTGCAAATTTTATCTTTTGGCAGGTATCTGTCATGCTCCCTTTTTTTTTATAGAGGTCATTTGATTGGGTTATTTCTGATATACCAATAATATGCAACTTAAAATGTTAATTTTTTTTTTTTTTTTTAACAATTGGTTGATAGTTAAGAGGAAGAACATATTTCATTATCCAAGGAAAGGAAGCCACTTGTGGCTGATCCATTTAAATTACAAATGGTTCTAATTTGTTCAGATGACTTGAATTTTCATCAATGGTGATGTTTGTGG
Organism: Croton laevigatus; assembly: GCA_949640765.1. Taxonomy (NCBI): domain Eukaryota; kingdom Viridiplantae; phylum Streptophyta; class Magnoliopsida; order Malpighiales; family Euphorbiaceae; genus Croton; species Croton laevigatus. The sequence continues at coordinate 5,154 of CATIWJ010030394.1, forward strand.
GTAGTCTGTGTGTTCTGTAGCATGATATACTTTTGGAGCCTTTAGTGTTGATAACATTATGATTGGTGGCTTCATGCAATGTTTTTGCTACTTGCATTTATGGATATAGGTTTATGATGATACAAGTGAAGGCAGGAAAGTATGCACCTATTACAAATTGGGTTCTATCCCTGTGGTACTTGTAATTGACCCTATAACTGGACAAAAAATGCGTGCGTGGAATGGAATGATACAGCCTGAGAGTTTACTAGAGGTATATGTCATGTTGAATTATAACTTTTATAGCTTCTATTTGTTTTGGTGTGACTACAATATTCCTGGGAAAAGGCTCAAATTCTAAAGTTTTACATGCTAATTAAGTAAAAATGCTTGCAATTTTAGGATCTAGTCCCATTCATGGATGGTGGCCCAAGGGAGCATCACTTAACTCTGTCACATAAACGTCCAAGGGGTAGTTCTCAGGCCCCACAGAAAAACAAAGGTAATATGTAATCCTTGTTTATGCCCATTTTTTTTAATGCCTGATTTTCTGCTTCATGGAGAGCTATGTGATTTATTTTAAGCATATGCACTGGTTATAATACAAATTACAATCGGGGCTCTTCCTATCTGTTTGTCATCTTTTGTGATTTTTATGTTTTCATATCATTTGTGGTATGGAAAATGAGGTAAGGTGTAACAGATAGGTTCTCAATGGCATAGTTGTATTTGATTTCCAAACCTTAGGATAAAAACTGATAGTTACATGTATTGGAAGGTGACATTTTGGTTGAAAGAAAGTTACCTTGAAATTCTGTTTTCCAATTTTTTCCTGTACCAGTTGCTTCTTTCTAATGACAAACTGGTAAATTCTAGTAAATATGAAAGGGTTAAGATGAGATGAGATGGCTGTGGACGGACCATTGAAGTTCATTTATGGTTTTATTTTATGTCTATGCCTAGTGTAGTGTTTCCTTTACATGCATTTGGTGATGATACCTGAATACATGTGTTCCCTGCAGCATCGAGTGATGCAGCTAATAAAGAGGATGAGGAAATGCAACAGACAATATCTGCATCTATGGACAGCACAAGAGACTCGAATGCATTGGCTTCTGCAAACAAAGATACAACTGCAGCTGAAAAGGAGGATGAAACATGCTCGATTAAAAAACCCACATATCCAGTGCTACCTGAAGAACCCAAGGGTAACAGTAGTCTTACTTGCCGGGTTGGACTTCGTCTTCCTGATGGACGTAGGGTCCAGAGACATTTCCTAAAGACTGATCCAATTCAGGTAAGAAGGCTTGTACTTTGTTTTGACACTTGTACCACCGAATGATAGTAGCATAGGCTCCAAACCCCTTCTCTGTTTTCTTCCTTTTAACTTCCAACTTTCAGTCTGATCTTCTATTTTAAAATATATTTGTTGATTTTGTTGTCAACTTCCAACATATTTTTTTGGGGTGGCTTGAATTGTGCCTTAAATATGTTTGATACATAACTTTTGCATGGTCCAAAAATTGAGTAAACCATAGGGGTTGTAATTGAATTGTTACAAGCACAAGTAACTTGGACATTTTGGTTATATGCTTATACATCAATGAGCCAGGTTGGTTCAAATGGAGTTAATGTGTGGCTTGTGCCGAATGTGTTTCTCATTTTTCATTTAATGTTCTTGGAGTTACATGCAATAACATTTTGACTCTTATCTATTAAGACTTGGAAATTGACCATTCTTGTGAGCTCTTTGTTGGTAAAATTCACCAACCTAAACTAATTGGGATGAAAGTAAGAACTTTTTATATTTTCTTCTTTGTGGGTAATGTTCAGGGATCTGATGCCTTCATATGAAACCTCTTAGAATGTAGTGTCATGCTAAATACTTTTTCTATGACTAATTCCAAGTCACTGTTCAAATTATTTTACCTCCAGTTGTAATGTACTTCATTATTGGGGATATATTCTGGTTATCTACCAAGCTTGAGCAGTTACTAATATTAAATATTATCTTGCATGAACTCATGATGGCATTTTAGCTGCTGTGGTCATTCTGCGTTTCTCAACTCGAAGAAGCTGGGAGAAGGCCATTTCGCTTAACACAAGCAATTCCAGGAGCAAAGACCCTAAATTATGAAACTGAAATGACTTTTGGAGAATCAGGGCTTGCCAATTCTATGATGTCAGTTGCTTGGGAATGAATTCCCTACTGTACGTAAAGCAGAAATTGGAATGGGAATAGTTTATCTTCACTTTTGCTTGCTCTTCTCGGAGCGTTATTAGGACGTTTAAATTGCACCTTTCTTTAATTTTATGTTGTAAATTCTTTACACATCATAGTTATTTGACGCTATGCCTTTTAGTATTCCAGCAGGCCTCCTGCTGCAAGTGCAAGCAGTTAGGATTCGAACTTGAGTTCCTAAATCTTTCTTTCCTCGGTTTTGACTGGGAATGAAAGAAAGTGTTTCTACATACTCTGTACTGGAGGCTTTGTGTAGCTTCATCTTTATTTATTTCTAGCGCTCTGGTTCTGTGTTCCTCATCTCCCCGCTGTTGGTTTATTTTTTTATTACTTAAAAGTAGGTTTTATTTTAATCTTTTGCCACATTAGTTTTTCCTCAGCTGTTGACAGAATCAACAGCTTACTGTAAATAATCAAAAGTTGATTATTTTTATTTAAGGGAGTTGGTTGTTAAATGTTTGAGATTTTAGCTTCCAAGAAATATTTGAAATTTTACCAAGGGTATATCCAAGTGAGATGCGAATATATATATATATATATCTCTCTCTCTCTCTCTTAGGTAATGTATCAATTAAGTGATTAACAGGTGTGATACTTTAGTAGTGGAATTTATGTAGATATAAAACTACTTTAGTAATAAAAAAATCTTCAAATTTTGGGCATTTGAGAGAAATTTAGTTTTAAGATTAGATAGAATTTTGGATATGATAAGTGACGAAATAATTAATTAATAACTTCATTAAAATTGTAAGTTTTGTTTGTAAGTGAATTATTTTTTTGAAAGAGTTGTTTAAGTAAATGATTACTGTTACATAACAAACAGTCATTGCATATTTGAGATTAAATAATAGTTTTACATTAAATGTGAAGGAACAAATACTACTAGTGTAAATGTATTTATTGATTTATCAATCCCAATTCGTTCTAGTTTGAGTGTCTTATTCGCTTTAAGTTTTTTAGTATGTCTAGTTAGTGGTGTTTTTGGAGATAAAGTTGATCCAAGCGGTTAACGTTCTATCACGTCTTTAAAAAATTAATGTTTTTCTTTTATTTAAATATATATATATATATATATATATATATATATATATATATATTATTATTATTATTATTATTATTTTTGTATTATTCTTATTTATGTTACTGAATTGGGCATGCAGCATCCAGTGTTAGAGATGCCGAGTTTCTGTCATGACTTGTCGATTAGTCAGTCAGGACTTTAAAAAGGGTCAATGCCCGGGTGAAAATCCAAAAAATTTTAAATGTTTTATTTGTTAAAATTATCGTTATTTTCATTTTGGCAACTTTTGACAAGGAATTGAAGCGCCCTGGGGTTTGGGAATCTGACCAAGGTAGGTACCGAAAATGCTCGAGATAGTCTTACTTCTTTGTACAGTCCTCCATATCATCTCAGGTTCCAAGGTGTTCCTTTCATTTAAGTATGTGCGGTAACATTTGTTCATTTTATATGAAATTATTATATCCAGGCAAAATTTGCTGCTTCTTTTGATGTCAAATGGCTTCTGGTGAATTTACAATCCAAAAAAAAATTCAGCTCCCATATGGTATTTTTTGAATAATTGTAAATCTTATTTGAAGTTTTTCCTTCACGTTTCAGTGTCCTCTTCATTATCATGATGTGTGCATCTATTCTGCAAACTTAATCGGGATGCATGGGCAAATGAAACTGTTGCTCAGACCATCGGTGCAGTTTTTATCTTTTGGCAGGTATCTATCATGCTCCATTTTTATATCAAGGTCATTTGATTGGGTTATTTCTGATATACCAATAATATGCAACTTAAAATGTTAATTTTTTTTAACAACTAATTGGTTGCTAGTTAAGAGGAAGAACATATTCATTATCCAAGGAAAGGAATCCACTTGTGGCTGATTCATTTAAATTATAAGTAGTTCTAATTTGCTCAGATGACTTGAATTTTCATCTATGGTGATGTTTATGGCTAGCCTTTGTATTCTGTAGCATAATATATTTTTGGGGTCTTTAGTGTTGATAACATTATGATTGGTGGCTTCATGCAATGCTTTTGCTACCTGCATTTATGGATATAGGTTTATGATGATACTAGTGAAGGCAGGAAAGTATGGACCTATTACAAATTGGGTTCTATCCCTGTGGTCCTTTTAATTGACCCTATAGCTGGACTAAATATGCGTGCATGGAATGGAATGATACAGCCTTAACAATATTTCTGGAAAAAGGCTCAAATTCTAAAGTTTTACCTGCTGACTAAGTAAAAATGTTTGCAATTTCGGGATCTAGTCCCATTCATGGATGGAGGCCCAAGGGAGCATCACTTAACTCTGTCACATAAACGTCCAAGGGGTAGTTCTCAGGCCCTACAGAAAAACAAAGGTAACATGTAATCCTTGTTTATGCTACTTTTTTTGAATGCCTGATTTTCTACCTCATGGAGGGCTATGCGTTTTCTTTTAAGCATATGCACTGGTTCTCATACAAATTACAATTGGTGCTCTTCCTATCTGTTCATCATCTTTATCCTATGATTTTTATGTATTCATGTAATTTGCGCTTGGGAAAATGAGGTAAGGTGTAACAGATAGGTTCTCAATGGCATGGTTGTATTCGATTTCCAAACCTTAGGACAAAAACTAATAGTTATGTGTATTGGAAGGTGACATTTTGGTTGAAAGAAAAGTTACCTTGAAATTCTCGTTTCCAATTTTTATTCTGTACCTGGTTGCTTCTTTCTACTGACAATCTGGTAAATTCTAGTAAATCTGAGAGGGTTAATATGATGAGATGAGATGACCATTGAAGTTCATTTATGGTTTTATTTAATGTCTATGCCTAGTGTAGCGTTTCTCTTGCATGTGGTGATGATACCTGAATACGTGTTCCCGGCAGCATCAAATGATGCAGCTAATAAAGAGGATGAGGAAGTGCAACCGACAATGTCTGCATCTATGGACAGCACAAAAGACTCGAATGCATTCGCTTCTGCAAACAAAGATGCAACTGCCGCTGAAAAGGACGATGAAACATGCTCACCTAAAAAACCCACATATCCAGTGCTACCTGAAGAACCCAAGGGTAACAGTAGTCTTACTTGCAGGGTTGGACTTCGTCTTCCTGATGGGCGTAGGGTCCAGAGACATTTCCTAAAATCTGATCCAATTCAGGTAAGAAGGCTTATACTTGTACTTTGTGTTGACACTTGTACCACTGAATGATAGTAGCAAAGGCTCTAAATCCCATCTCTGTTTTCTTCCTTTCAACTTCGAACTTTCAATCTGATCTTCTATGTCAGAATATATTTGTTGATTTTGTTGTCAACTTCCAACATTTTTTTTGGGGTGGCTTGAATTGCGCCTTAAATATGTTTGGATACATAACTTTTCCATGGTTCAAAAATTTGAGTAAACCTTATAGAGGTAGTAATTGAATGGATAACAAGCACAAATAACTTGGACATGCTGGTTATATGCTTATACCAGGTTGGTTCAAATGGAGATAATGTGGGGCTTGTGCTGGATATGTTTCTCATTTGTCATTTAATGTTCTTGGAGTTACATGCAATGATGTTTTGATTCTATCTATTTGGACTTGGAGCTTTCCTTCCCTATTGACCGTTCTTGTGAGCTCTTACTTGGTAAAATTCACCAACCTAAACTTAATTGGGAGGAAAGTAAGAACTGAGTGTTTTTTCTTCCTCGTGGGTAACGTTCAGGGTCAGATGCCCTTAGATGAAACCAACTAGAATGTAGTGGCATGCAAACTACTCTTTCTATGACTAATTCCAAGTCACTGTTCAAATTATTTCCCCCTCCAGTTCATGTGGTGTACTTCATTATCGGGGATATATTCTGTTTATCTACCAAGCTCGAGCAGATATACTAATATTAACTGTTATCTTGCATGAACTTGTGATGGCATTTTAGCTGCTATGGTCTTTCTGCATTTCTCAACTTGAAGAAGCCAGGAGAAGGCTGTTTCGCTTAACAGAAGCAATCCCAGGAGCAAAGACCCTAAATTATGAAACCGAAATGACTTTTGGTGATTCAGGGCTGGCCAATTCTATGATGTCAGTTGCTTGAGAATGAATATCCCCACTGCGCGTAAAGCAGAAATTTGAATGGGAATAGTTTATCTTCACTTTTGTTTGCTCTTCCCGGAGAGTTATTAGAACAATTAAATTGCACCTTTCTTTATTTTTATATTGTAAATTCTTCAAGCATCATTGTTAATTGACACTATGCCTTTTAATACTCCAGCAGGCCTCCTGCTGCAAGTGCAAGCAGTTAGGATTCGAACTTAAGTTCCTAAATCTTTCTTCCCTCTGTTTCGAGTGGGAACGAAAGAAAGTGTTTCTACATACTCTGTACAGGAGGCTTTGTGTAGCTTAATCTTTATTTATTTCTACCACTCTGGTTCTGTGTTCCTCCTCTCCCCATTGTTAGTTTATATTTTTATTACTTTTGTATTTTGAGAATATATTTAGGGAAATTTATAATTTCCTCCTTATGTTTTACATATTTCTACATTTTCCTTCTTGTTTTTTTTTTGGGACAAAAATATCTCTCATTTATTTTTCCGTCGACAATAACCTTCTTTTGGCAATTTTTTCTGTTAAAATAACGGTTGAAAGATCAAAATGTAATTTTTCGGGTCTTTTTGAAAAATGTCAAAAAAATAAAGGACTGTTTTGTAATTTTTCCTTCTTCTTCAACATTCTACCACCACCTCCATCCCATAGCCACCTCCGTCGGATCTGTGCTTCCAGGCCACAACTCTTACATCAAACGATAGATCTCATTGAGGAGAGTCCGGATCTGTAACCATTTTTGTCGGATGATGGTTGGAAGATGCCGAAAATTGCGTCGGAAGTGATCTGCGATCCGAATATCTTCGAAACCCGACCACCGGCAATCTCCTCTCCGGCAATAGATCGGCCACAAGGCCGGTACCAATCGAAAGATCTCTTTATAAGGAGTCGACCGGTGCCCTCACTTCCGACCATCGATTATGCCGGAAAATGGATCGAAAGTTTTCGGTGAATACAACTACCACAGTATCACAGAAATCTTTAAACTGATTTTCCGACAACCTTCGGTGGTCGGATAACGGAAGTGAGGACATATTTGGACTCCTCTCATTCTCAGCTTTCATATGGTGGTGGAGTCGCTGTTGATACATAGTCGGAACGGAAAACATGCACTATTCATTATCTTCTTCAAATTGACTTTCTGGCATTCGTGGTGGTTGGATGCCATATCCAAAGGCACCGGTCGACTCCTCTCGAGGAGAGCTTTCGATCGGTACCTCATTTTCCCAAAATGGTCATCGGAATAAGGAGAACGGTGGATTGAAACTTTCGGGTGAATAGTAATAAACAGTGCCGGTGAGAGGTTGAAGATGGAAGACTAGCAAATCAGTCCTTCATTTGTTCATCATTTTTAAAAAGGTCCGTAAAATTACATTTTGGTCCATTTTAACAGAAAAATTGACAAAAGGATGTTATTGTTGACGGAAAAATAAATGAGAGATATTTTTGTCCCAAAAAAAAAAAGACAGGGAGGAAAATGTAGAAATAGGTAAAACATAGGGAGAAAATTGTAAATTTCCCGTATATTTATTTATTACTTAAAAAGGAGGTTTTATTTTAATCTTTTGGCACATTAATTTTTCCCCGGCTGTGGACATAATTAGTAGCTTATTGAAAATAATCTAAAGTTTTTTTTTTTTTACATAATTATACACACTCTCACGCACTCAAAACAGAGATGTGGTTTTTTTACCTAAGAGAGAGGGGTTGGAATTGAACCATGCACATTTAACCTTCACTCCAAATGTCTTTTCAATACGCCCCCACCCTCCCCCATCTAAAGTTCATTATTTTTGTTTAAGGGAGTTGGTTGTTAAATATTTGAGATTTTACTATGGGTATATCCAAGTGAGATGCGAAATACGGCAGTCACCAATAATAACTAGGTAATGAATGATGATTTGGTCATATAGGTAATGTGTCAATTAAAGTGTGATACTTTTAGTAGTGGATGGTATGTAGATATAAAACTAGTTGAAGAGAAGTTATAAAAAATTTTCAAAGTTTGGGTATTTGAGAGAAATTTAGTTTAAGATTAGATAGAATTTTGGATATCAAAAGAGAGAAAATATTTAATTAATAACTTCTTCACTAAAATTATAAGTTTTGTTATTAAGTAAATTATTACTATTACATAATAAATAGTAATTGCATATTTAAGAGATTAATAATAGTTTTCCATTAGATGTGAAGGAAAAAAAATATTATAAATGTATTTTTTTTGACTGAAATATTATAAATGTATTTAATATTCCATTTATTCTACTTGAAGTGTCTTGTATGCAAATTTTTAAGTGTTTTAATATGTCTAGTTAGTGGTATTTTTTTTATTTTAAAAATTATTTCTTTTCTATGTTATTCTAATTTATGTTAAAAAAATTAAATTTTTTATTTGTTAAAACTATCATTAATAATTTTTGATATTTAAGTAAGCTTCTTTTAAATTTTTATGAAATTGATATAAATTAATCATTTACTTAATATGTCTAAAAATTATATAAAAAAAGACACGTAAAGTAGAATGAATGGAGTTCTAAAATGGCAAGGTTTTTT
>CATIWJ010030442.1:0-74234 GCA_949640765.1 Croton laevigatus
ACAATATATAAGAATATTTTTGTGAAGGGAAAATGAGAAGAAAACACTATAGAGGAGTAAGGCAGAGACCATGGGGAAAGTGGGCAGCCGAAATCCGAGACCCAAAAAAGGCAGCTCGCGTTTGGCTTGGAACCTTTGACACGGCAGAAGCTGCTGCCATTGCTTATGACACTGCTGCCTTCGAATTTAAAGGCTCCAAAGCTAAGCTCAACTTTCCTGAGCGTCTTGTATCATCCTCCGCCCAAACCCCACTTTTCCTTCTTCCTAATAATAACTACTACAATGTTGTCTCCTCACTATCTCCACCGCCACCGCCTGCTCCATTGCTGCCACCTCTAGAAGCCTTTCCTAACCTTTTTCAATACGCTCAGCTTCTTTGCAGCAATGATGACAGTTATCTGCAATATTCTACCTCTTCAGGTTTGTATAATAATAATAATAATAATTTATTGACTTCTTCTTCTTCATCAATGGGTTTCCAACAACAAATAGAAGAAGACTTGTTGAGGTTTTCCCCTCAAATGGCAGCTGCAGGTTTTTCTACTGCCAGTAATTATCATTTTCTTGATCAGGAGAGGGGTTTTGAGAATATCAATACACCAAGAAGTGACTGATTATGTATATAACTAGGGTTTCATCGTGATTATGTTCATGAATAATTACTCTTCATCAGATAATATGCTTGCTTTTGGAGCAGAGTTTTACTATTTTATGAGACTTAATTTTCTATAATTTGTGGGGAAATAGTTTGTTGAAAGACCTACCATTTATGAGATTTTATTTTTAAATCAAACAATCTTATTACAAAAAAGGGTAATTATTTCTGACATTTTTTTTTTTCACAAAAGTGTTTGAATCGAATGAAAGAGTGGTAAGTTAAAATACGCAACTTATTACAATTTCGATTGGAAAAAATAGCTGTTTTATGCAATGCCATTTTTTTCAAAAAAAAAAAAACTATAGGAAAGTCCAATATAATACTACCTCTTGTTTATTATTATTTCTGTATTGGTATTGGTGAAAAGTAGATTTGTATTGGTATTGGTAAAACAGTGAATGTAAAAATATGAGAAAAATAGAAGCAGTACCTGAAAAGAACAATTTGGCTTAACAATAGGAATAGTTAAATTGAACGTGAAAAAAAAAAAGGAATAGTTAAATTTATGTCCTTGGATATGACATTAATATTTTATTATTTTATATTAGAAACCAGAAATTGAACGTAAAATCAAGTGGCTTTTTCCTTTTTAAGATTAGGGTAGGGAATCGAATTTTAATCTATTATTAAAGTTGTACATGATAATTAAGAGAACACTACAATGATTATATAACAAGAAAAATTGAGACTCTTATTTTTAGTAAATATTATATTTTAAAATATTAAATGACTTTTATTTTTAAAAAATATTAAATAAACATCACTTTTTAATTGTTGATAAAATTTATACGTTAATATATATATTTACCAATATTATGAATAGAAAATACATATATTTTTATAAATACACATATTTATTTATATTATATTGATAAAATATAAAATAGAAAATAACAATTAGCAAATATTTAATTTATAATAATAAAATTGTAAAAAATGATATTTATTAAGTTACCTACTAACATCATGGGAAATTTTTATTTATGTTAGGCCCTTAAATAATGGAAACAACTATATATTAAAAAAAAAGAAATTATACAAAACAATTGTAAAACAAAAATTCATTAGTGATATGGCAGTTCATTGGAGAAATGTAAGTAAGTATTTTTCATAAACTCATAATAGAAACAAATTAAGAATTAGTACAATAATTGGTAAACAAGGATTAAGGGAGGGAGGGAGGGAGAGACAGAGAGAGACGTAGTGCAACAAAAGGCATGGAAGCTTCTCCACATGTTAATTAAGCTTAAATGAAAATGGAAAAAGGTGGCATTTTATTAGTGGATTTTGCTATATATCATACGTAAATGGTTTTTTGGTTTTTTTTTTTATAAACATTTTACACAAGTACCCACTCATACATACTCAGAAGAAAAAAATTTTTTAGTAATCGGAGCGTCTCAAACTCTTATTATTCAGCTCCTAATTTTTGTTGCTTTGCCACTGTACCGGCCCCGCCTCATCATATGCAAATGTAAATGTGACAGTTACATGACAAGAAGGAAGCTAAGGTTCACCTCCCTTTGCTCATAGAATCCTATATTTTAAGGTTCATTTTGGCTTTTTGGAGGCTAAAGTAAATAAAATAGTACAGATTTGCTTTCGGCTGTTTCAATATTTGCGGCTATGATGTTGCCGTTTGATATCAATCTTCTACTTCAATGTCAGTCTAAAAAACCTTAACATTTCCTTTGCCAAGAAAATAAAGAACCTTTACATTTATTAATTTGAATCTTCAATCACATCCACAACTAGAAATAAGACTATTGCATATTGAATAAATGATATTAGGTATATAGGGTTATATTATACTAGTGACGGTGCACCAACAAATGACGTAATTTTGGATTGGTGAAATATTTTTTGGTTCAAGTTTTTTTGTGTCAAACTTGAGTTTAAATTTGATTTATCACTTTTGATATAATTCATAATATTTATTGATGATTAATTTTTTTTCATAAGAACAGCTAAATTTTATGTATTTATTGTGATTCAAAATGTAGGTAATTTTTTTTTAAATGTAGATAATTCAATATATTGAGAGGATGTGTGATGATAGTGATAGGAACCGACCATCCACAACTCCCTTAAAATTTTTTTTAAAAAAATAATATTTCGTTAAAAATTATAATAACTTCTTATATGTGATAAACTATAATTATATATCATATTCTGTAAATTTCAAAATTTTTAACAATTTTTTACACAAGTGTGAAAATAGATGATGTGAATGATTCTATACAAAATTAATAATAAAAAATATGCAAATTTATATTTAAAACACATAAATAACTATTTGATTGTATATTGCAAAACATATGAACACAGTTAATGCTTAATTTTTTACCACATAAAAACATGACCGACGATGATTGTTGCATTCTCTCTTCCTCCACCAACAACCATATATTTCTCCAGCTATAGAACGCTAGCAAGGAAGACATCAATGGTAAGGTCTCATCAAGGAGAATTATATGCTCTTAGTTTCGTCGGAGCATTACCGGAAGTTGTGAAAACTCGTTGAAAGTTTTTGAAGATGGACTATTTCAATCCATTTTTTAAGCCCTCTGGGTCGTTGGACAAGGAAAATACGACCAATGTTAGATTGAGCTCGTTGAGTATTTCAATTTCATATACTCATTGTTATGATCGATGACAGAGTCAGAAAATGAGATTTTGAGTTTGATAAATTCCAAAATGGTGGGAGGAAAACAATAAAATTTCACATTAATTCTTGTTTGAAAATTATATTTTGGTTCTTAAACGGTCTTCCAGCAAATTTGGTGTTAATCTATGTCAAAATTTAAACATAATGTGTTAAATTGTGTTCACGCAAACGTTAAGGTGCCACTTAAAAAATGTACAAACATTAAGTGTCAATGTATATATTATGCCATTAAGTTTTGATCTTTGTCTTTTCTTTTGCTAATGTTTGTTTACATTTTATTCATTTTATTCTTTGATGATACTACACCTCACAAATATTTTTGAATTTTCTCATGAGTATTTTTGAATTTTTTATCTTTTATTTATTTTTATTGTTCTTCAATGCTATTTAGTTGAAATTAAAAGAATTTATTATTTATAAATTATTAAATACACAACAGATTATCATAAATTTAGATTTTAACTAAATTAAAAGTAATTTAATTATCCATAAATTTTTTTAGGGATAGAGAAATCAAAATTCATATTTATTGATATGTGTTAAAAAAAAAGGGTTAAGGTGAAATGTAAGATGGACAGATAGGGTATCTACAAATTTTATTTAAAAATTTAAAATAAAAAATATATGTTTTTATAAAAAACATAAAGCAGGTGGAGTCACAGAATATCAGTGAATTCTTTTTTATGCCTATGCTTAGTTGAAGGGTACACACAAGTTGGGTATCCATGATCATCCTACTTATGAGACAAGACACATTTTTAGGGGGTGAGCAAAAAAACCCAAAAACTAAAAAATCGAACCAAATCAAAAAATCGGTCAACCAAATGGCTTGATTCGGTTCAGTTAATGGTTTTAGAATAGTAAAAACCGATATATTTGGTTCGGTGGTCGGTTCTGAGAGTTGGTGAATCGAACCGAATTGAATCGAACCAAACATATAAAAACACTCTCTTCCTCTAACCTAAGTTAAAATTCATATCCCTAACCCTCTTCTCCTCTCTTTCGTATTCTTTCCAAAAACCCTTACTCCATCAGCCACTGTTGCATAGCACTTTTCTGTGACTTCTCTTCCTATGCCGCTTTCTTGTCTTCCTCCTCAAGCATTAACGGCAGATGTTGATACGTCGGAGAGATGACGACGAGTGCTAGTTGTAGCGGTCTGATCTACAGAATGAATAAAAAAAAACATGGCCTCTTTCATTTCTCCTCCTTATTCTTCTTCTTCTTATTATTTTTTGACCTAGCAAACACCATACATTTTGTTGGAAACCTTTTTAAAGGAATTGAAATCAATTTCGGCGAAGCAACTGATTTGCGAAGAAAGCCTAAAAGCTCTTAAATCTAAACCTGGAACTAGACGACGATACTAAGGGCATCAAAGGAGAAAGGAATTTTCAGATTAAAAAATCGAACCGAACCAAAAAATTGGTTCGATTGTTGTTTTTTTTTTTTTTTGTTCGGTTCGATTTTCGATTCTCATGGAAAATCAGTTTTTAGTTGGTTCTACATTTTCGGTTTAGTTCGGTGAATCGAACTGAAAATGCTCACCCTGCACATTTTATAGAGTATTTATAAATTTTGACAAATTCAAATTTACTTAATTGTTATTTTATTTTATTTAATATTGTTTTAATATATTTTTAAGCTTGTTTTGTGTTTTGTCTTCACAGAAGTATAATTAAAATATATATATATGCATAATTCTTATTGTGAGCTTCTGGTTGAGCTTAGCCTGTCCATGACTGTGGAAGGCTTGATATAATGGTTCCTTCCACTGTTGGTCAATAGTGGAAGGTAAGGTGTAGGTATGGGCTTGCAGGCATGGTGTAGGGTACGGTGGGTAAGAGTTGTGTGCGGGAATGGGTCAATAGTGGTGGGCATAGGTCTACCCCTTGTGGGAAGTTTTAGTGCTATCACGTGGGCGGTTGATCGCCTATAGTAGTTGTCACATCCCAAAAATTTTGAAAAAAATCAAAAATTATAATTCTATAATTATAAACAAAAATCGACGAATAAAATATAGGATGCGTTACTCCGTAAATAAAATACTTCAAAAGTGTTAAGTAGAAATTAATAAGACGATAATTACAATATTATTTTTAAATAAATATCGATATTAGTATAATTAAAACTTCATAAATTTTATAAGGGCATTGTAGTCAAACTATTTTACGTAAACTGGAGAAATAGTCAAGGACAATTCGGTCAAATTATTCGACATTAATAGAATAGTTAATGGCGGTATGGTTATTTTAATTAAAAGATATTTTTATAATAAATAAATTAAATAGATTAAAAAAATGAAATGAAGAAACAAACAAACAGATTTTTTGCTGACAAAACCATATGGTTTTGCTGAAAATCTAAGAAAACAAACAAGCTCTATACCTATTCCTATCCCTATTTCTGGTTCAGATTGAAAGCATTGTTGGGTATGTTAGAATAAAAGGGGCAGGAGAAGGAGGAAAGATTTTCAAATTATTACCTCCATTTTCGTTCAAAAGAGAAGAAAGAGAAGAAAATTTAACTAATCTTTTTATCCGGTCATTATCTTCACAAACCAATGTCAAAAATCATCTTCTGGGATTCTGATGAGCGGTTTAGACGTAAGAAACACTTCAGACGAAGAGATCCATATCTCATTTGCCAAGGTTCATCGCCGGAAATTGAAGTTATGACAGAAAAATCGAATGATATGCGCGACCCATTTCAGGACCCGATCTGGGTTGGTCGGGCGAAGGGGATGATCAAAATGCAGGGATGGCTGCCTTTTGATGTCAAATCTCAATTTTGATGCTCCAGCTTTCTATTATTCACGCGGTAACCCCTGAAGTTTCCACCGTATTACAATTTCGTCCCTTCGTCCCACTTTCCCTTGATAATTGACCCTAAACTTTATTTAACTCTTCAATTAGGTTCAACAGTTTAATTATTTAATTAAATTAATTTTATTTTTATAATTTAATATTTTTTGGGACCCAAATAAATTATGAGAAAATTATATTAAGTCTAAAATATTGTACAAATTTATTAAATGTGTTTAATTTTGATATAAAAATATTTAGAAGTCAAATAATTGGAATTAATTTATTAAATGGATTTGTTACTTAAATTAAAATCAATGATTGGTTAATAAAATTTTATTTTAGTTAAATAAAATAGAGTGTTAACTTAAAATTTATATTTGGACAAGAAATTGATAACTGAACTTTTAATTAAGGTAAAATAAATTAAGGATCCTATAATTTAATAATTAGACAACTAAATTAAAAGAGGCTCAAATTAAAACTTATACCTGACACAAATGGGCTATTAGATGGACAAATTTTTGGACAATACCTTATGACCTTGAAATATGGACATGATAGGACAAATGACAGTCTAAGAAAAATTAAGGAGTAGGAACCGAAACTCAAAAGAGACCGAGGTTTGATACTTTAACTGTGAAAATCTTTAAAATTTTATTTATGCATTGTTTTAAGTATTTTGCATTATTTATTTTGAAGTTATAGTTTATGGCTAAGTTTGAGATTTATGATTTATTTTATTCTTATGTTTTTTTTTACTATTAAGCTAAAAATTATGAAAAGTAAATAAATGAGAATTTCAGTCGGAACCATCCATGTGGATTACGACAAAAAAATAATATTTTTGGGAAAACTAAAGTACTCATTATTATTTCATTAAAAGATATAATTTATTAAGAATGGTTATTTTGAAAGTAAATATAAGTAAGTATAAATATATATATAGAGTTTTTAAACAAAGTATTTATAAGTTACCACCTAAATATTTTTATTAAATCAAGTTAATTATAAGTATTAATGAAAATAATATTTTAATTAAGATCAAATATTTTTAAAGGAATCTAAGTTTATTTTGAGAAAATCAAAGTATTTTAAAATAACTTAGAAAATAATTTCATGAATTAGATTTAAAAATGAAAAAATATTTATGATTTTGAAATATATATAATAAATGTATTATTGAAAAATATTTATTTACGATGAAAAAGTTTTTTTATTTAAAAATTAGCTATGATTATTAAAATAATATTTTGAAATAGCTATGGTGATGAAAAATATGACTTTTAAATAAATATTTCATATGAACATGTTGATGAAAAATATGATTTTAAATAAATATAAATGTTGGAATGTGTCGATTTTGGAATGACTATCTATGTTGAATTTCATGATGAAAATTATTGATTTTGAAAAATTAGAAATTATGAGAAAAATATTTTAAGCTCTACTAAGATTTAGTTGAACTGAGTTAATATAGGGAATGATCGATCATATATTGAGTTTCGATATATGGCCATTCATTGTTTCGGCGATGGCCATTGAAATTGATTTACGGTGATGACTGTTATTCATGCCTTCGAATAATTTATTCATGCCTCCGGGTGATTCATTCATGCCTACGGGTGATTCATTGAGTTTATGTAGGTTTATTTAAATATCTAGTATAGCAAATTAAACAAGTCAAGTAAGATTTTTAATAACGCAATTTAATTTATTTTAAAGAGCAATTTTATTTGACGAATATTTTATTATGTGTCATTTATTATTTAAATTATGTTTTTAATTATACATGTGTAATCAAAATTACTTATGCTTTTCTTTAGTTAAAGTATCCACTGAGCGTAATCGCTCAGCAAGTTTGGTTAATTCTGAACTTGTAGGTCTCCAAAAGAAGTGAAAGAAACCGGAACTGCTAGATGTCACCCGAAACACGAATAACTTAAATTGGTATATACTGTGAATATAAAGTCAAAACAAGCAAAACTAGAATAGAAAAAAAATGTACTAATATTTTGTACTAAATTTAGAATATGATATGTATACCATGTAATATATAATGTGACACAACTTGATTCGGCTATGAATGGTCGGATTAAGGGGTGTTACAATTGTGGAGTTCGGCCCTCTCCAATGGCTCTGCATTTTTCCATTTTAACTCTCCAATGCCTCCAAATTTGGAGATCAAATCCCAATCGACAAAACACTATTGCAAATTTTTTATTTTTTATTTTTTTTGAAATACTTTTTTTAACATTAAAAATAATAATAATAATAATAAATTATTATTATTATTATTATAAGTTTTTAATTTATAAAATAAATTTGAATTAAAATAATTATAAACATTTTATTGAGATATTTTATTTACACATAATATTTAGTATTAAAATTTTTTTTAATGTTATTATATTTATTTATTAATATAAATTTTAAAGAAGAAAAAAAATAACTTTAATAATTTAAATAATATTAATATTAATAAAATTAAAACATTACACATTATAAATAAAGATGCAAAACACTGTCAACATTACATATATTCACACTACATATCTTCTAAACAATTCAAATAATGACCAACAAGAAGATTGTTTGTAGCATGTAAACGAACTATCATATCTTCTTCAGTATCTGTATTTGCAATTTCATTTGCTACTGTAGACATAAAATCATCTGAACTCGAAGATGAGAATGAAGAAGAAGCGGAAGATGGAATATGGGATGGCCCTACTCCAAAACTCATTTTGTTGGAGATATTTAAAAGTACGCCAACGATTTTGGGTGAAAGGGATGATTATGAAATGTAGGATAATGTTGCGTATTTATAGGGAAAAAAAAAGAGAAATTTGTGTGCAATAAATCGATGTAAAAAACTTATTTTAATGTAAATAAAAAATTAAAATACATATGTAAAAGAATTATTTCTATTTAAATAAAAAATAAAAAATTTATATGTAAAATATTTATTTTTATATAATAAAAAATATTATTAAACAAATTAGGGAAATTTACAAAATACTCTCTATGTTTATACATATTCTATAATTTTCTCCCTTATAATTTCGTAATTTAATAAAATATCCCTATATTATTTTTCTGTCGACAATAACCTCCTTTTTGTCAATTTTTCTGTTAAAATAACATTTTAAGGATCAAAAGGTAATTTTACGGGTCATTTTCTAAAAACACAAGAATTGAAGGACTAATGTATAAATTGCCGCTTCTTCTTCCTTGAACACGTTTTTCGATCCGACTATAGATCGGCAACAAGGCCTACATCATCGGAAAGCTCGCGTTGAGAGGATTCCAGATCAATCCTCAAAGTCTCCGTTCGACCACCATAGAAGCCGGAAATCTCGTCGGAAAGTTCTACAATCCGGAAATCTCGTCAAAACCGACCAGCCGAGATCTCACGTTCCGGCCAGAAGGCCGGCATTAATGGAAAGCTCTCTTCATGGGGAGTCGACTGATGTCATTAATTCCACCATCGGATGTCACCGAAAAATTGATTTATAAGTGTTGGTGAATAGTGTAGAGACAATAACCACCGAACTTGTTAGCCTCGATTTCAGCCAACTCCGTCGACATTTCACCACCATGCCAACGCCACTGAACTCGCCAGAGAAGGGGCTTCACGATGGCAGGCTCGTCTTACTGGTCTAACCAGTGGTGAAGGCGCAGTGGCCGGTGGACTTTTCTGCGTATGCTGCTGTTCAAGGAAGAAGAAGAAGGATATTTCGACATTAGTCCTTCAACTCTTGTGTTTTTTACAAAATGGCCCGTAAAATTACTTTTTGATCTTTAAAATGTTATTTTAACAGAAAAATTGACAAAAAGGAGGTTATTGTCGACGGAAAAATAATATAGGGATATTTTATTAAATTACGAAATTATAAGGGAGAAAATTGTAGAATATGCATAAACATAGGGAGTATTTTGTAAATTTCCCAACAAATTATGTTAAAATATTTTTTTTGAATGGAATTATGTTAAAATATTAATATGTGTAATATAATAAATTTATTTTTATTTGTGATAAACAAGTAATTAAATAATTTATAAGTAAATAAAAATATTAGTATTTTATTATTTGAATATTGAAATTTAAAGAATAGTTAGAATTGAGATAAAATAGAGATGATATCTTTTAGAAATATTCTATTTTCAGTCTCAATTTTAGAGAAATTTTTGATGAATGGTTAGAGATGACCTTAGAGACCCGGTTCATTTGGAGGCTTACACTTATAAATAATGTTTGTTTAAAAATATTTAATCTGCTAGATTTCAATAGATTTGGACAAATACTTGCATATTTTCTTCTTCTTCTTCTTCTATTAAACAAATTAATTGTACATTTTTTATTTGTCTTAATTTTTCTTAAAAAATCTGTTTAACTTAATTTCTTTAAATTAATTTAATTATGATTCTATAAAAGACTATCGTATAGTGTTAAAATTTGTTATATTTAAATACTGAATCATTTTAATAAAATTAAAATTTTATAATCGATAATTTTTTATTTATAACCAAAATTGGATACTAAGTTAAACATTGAGCGCGGTCGAAATATATTGTCGACCAATGCAATGCCACCATCTTCGTCAAATCAGCACATCAAGTTGTGTGCATGTGTCATGCTCAAACTTTAAACACTTAATCTCTTCCACTTATCATCGTTTTTTAATTAATATTTACTTTAAAAAAATAATTATATAATAAAATTGAAGCAACAATTATAACAAATATTAATCAAACTTTAAATATCAATATCAAAATAAGAAGTAAATTTGGCCACTATTACTGGCTAAGGACAGAAAAATGGCGAATCTATACCTGTCCCATTATGCAGCGGCATCCATTATTCAAAGTTGGTCGTTGTATTTGGAAGGTTTGGTTTAGAATATGGTTTAAGTATTTTTTTGTGTCAAAAAGTGTTGGCCAAGAATTAGAGTCAAAGGCGATACCAGAAAAACATTATAGTGGGTCAAATTTTACTATATCTAAAGATATTTTTAAAAAATATTCATTTTTATAATAAATCAAATTTAATATAAAGAATTTTAATATGTATTTATATTTATCAAATTTAATATACTACTACCTATATTCCATATAATGTGTTCATTTTAGTTTTATTTTTTCACAAAAATGCCAATTTTGTGTAATAAAAGTAAAATTTTCAATTTAGTCTTTTTAATTCAAAATAATAGTAGGCAAATGATATAATAATGAAATAATAAATAGAAATTACATTTTCTCACTTAAAAAATAAATAAAAGGAAAAATTATAATTTTTATTTCTGCATTTTTTTAATTTATATTTATATTTATGTATTTTTTTATAAAATACAAAGATAAAAATATATATTTTAAAAAATACAGAGATACAAATATAGAGATACAAGTATTGATTAAGTGAAAATATAAGAATAAATTATAATTTGCCCTAAATAAATAAAATAGTAACATAAAAATTAGGGAATGGTTTTCTAAAAAATAATTAATGATTGGTTTTGAATATAAATCATTTCATACACAATAACAATGACATATGTAAATAAATTTACTACTGTTTAATAAAATATCTCTAGTACAATTAAATTACTATTATTATTTAAGACTATTATGCAATAAAATTTTCATTAAATAAATGATAATCTTTTCAATAAATAAGTTACAATGGAAATATTTAGGAGACGTTTGGTTCACGCAGAGAAAACGAAATGAAATCAAGAAAGAGAAACAAGAAGAAAAGAATGGAATAACTTTGAATACCCTCGACTGTTTGGTTCTCTCTAAAAAAGGAATGATTTGCCCCTTGATTCCTTTTGTGACTATTTAATTTGAAGCAAAGAATCATAATTTTTTTAATTTTATTTTTGACATGAAGCACATGTATTGTTAAAAACATATATTTAGAACCTATAACTTTTTTTAAAAAAAAAATTGACATGAAGCATATATTTTGTTTTGATTTTATATAAATTATATGTTGTACTATATTATATATATTATTTTGGGTGTAAAAGTTTGTGCTACATATTATATTATTCCTACAAAAAAATTCATTTCTTCATATTATATTTTATTTTGCATTATAGAAGATATATATCAATTTTTTTTAATCTTGCATTATATATTATTATAGAAAAAGGTAAAAGAAATAAAATTAAAAAAAGAAAAAATAAGAAAAAATGTAAAAAAAGAAAAAAGAAGAAAAAGGAAAAAAAGTAAAAAAAAAAAAGAAAATAAAAATAAATTAAAAAATAGAAAACAAAGAAAAAAAAAGAATAAAAAAAAATATTGAAACCAAGGAGGGGAATCAGAATTGATAACTCTTAAAGGTGTGAGCAATCAATGTAGAGGACTTTGAGAAAAACCATAAAATAAAAAAAGAAAAACAAATGAATAAATTGACCCAATAAATAATAAAATAAGAGAATCGGCCTACTTCATTCACTTTTTCTTTCTTAATTACTTCATACTAAATTCTCCCTTCATTAAGATATGCACATAATGGTTGTAATTCCATACCAAATCACAAGTATAAAAGCCCAAAACAGTAGCCGAACTGACCAAGTATTAAGAAAGATTTTGTAGTTTAATAAATGGGCTAATGCGGGAGACATCATAATTTTGTTTCTTTTTTCTATTTATTTTTTTTTTAATTTGGATAGTAAAATATTTTTATTAAGTACCGAGATCAATTTCACTAGATTATAATTTGTAGAATTTGACTTTATATTAATACTGTTGAATTTATAATTATATAAAATTTATAATACAGAGTCAATTTCTATAAATTATAATATATTAAAATTGATCTCCATATTGAATATAAATAGTTTATCATGAAGTTTTAAAAAATAAATAAAAAACAAAAAATATACAAGTTTCGAAATTCTCAATTAAGACAGAGAACTGCAGAAGCATATAAGCAATTAATAGCTTTTTCAAATTTGGATGGGGTCAGCGATCCACTAGTTTCTATGTTGCTGCATCACTCATTAGAGTCATAAAAAATTTCAAAGTGGTTTGGTTTAGCATACACAAGTGTTTGGTTTAGTATACACAAGTGTAATTTAAATGTCCCCTCTACAGTTGGCACTGACATACTAGTAAAATACCAGTTTATACATAATTCATTCAAAATTTAAAGAGAAAAAATTTAGTCTCCCCATCCCTCTTTGCATAGACTATATTAATTTTTAATTGTTTTTATTGCAATTTATGCTTTTAACAAATTAAAATTAAGAATCAAACAAATGTCATAATTATAATAAAATAGGAGTTATTTTGAAAACATCTAAAAAATTTTGGCTCAAAATCAAAATTGACCACTCCAAATTTTAAAAAAGCAAAAAATAACACTTTAAAATTAAAAAGAAAATTTGGCCATAAAATAAGAAAAAGAAAAATCAAAAGTTCATAAGCCAACCGGAGAATATGATCGGAGCTCTAATTCTGCCGTTATTGTCTCCTTCGTAGATGCATTCGACAGACAATCGAAGAGTACCGGTCAAAAAATATCTCGCCAATGATCGTTTGGTACTTGTCTGATCGCTGGAAGTTAGCCAAAATCGCGATTGAAAACTTGAAGCATTGCCGCTAGAAATTGCAAGCCATTGATTTTTCGTTCGTTTTTTAACCTATTTTAGATGATTTTTGGTTGATTTTTGTTGAATATCTTGACGCAAACACGTTTACGACCGATTTTTGTTGAGTTCTGGCAGAAAATTTATTGGTATTTCAAGGTTGTTCATCGAAAAAATGGAGGTTCCGTTTTTACAATTTTCCGGTGAATTTCTTTGGTTTCAGTTGAGTTTTAGGCTTCCAATATAGTCGATGTGAGTCTGACAAGTGCAAGTTCGAAATTCATTCGATTTTCGTTGAATAGTAGTCTAAAAATGTGTTTTCTGCCTTGCAAGATTTTTTTGCCGCACTGTCATCGAAAAAAATTAACCACTGTAAACTAGCCCATTAGATGCCATATGTATTACGTAGTATCCAAAATCACCTTTTTGACTATCATTTTTAATTATTTGTTTCAAAAAAACTCTAAATGTTCTTTTTTATATTGTTTTTAAGTTCTTAGACCTTTGAATTATTATTTTATTTTTTGTGTTTATCGTGTATATATCCCAATAAAATAAGGAAAAATTTCTTTTGTCCATTTATTTTTCAAAATTGAATTAATTTATCCTATATTTTATATAATAATCTATTTTATCTCGTATTTTAAAAAATTATATTATTTTATTATTTATTACTGAAAATAATGATATAAATTAACAAGTCATGTCTTATATTAATTGTTCTTTGCACTGATTATAAATATGATATTAATTTTAACTAAAACAACACATATTTATCGGAAAATCTGAAAAACCATTTGATTGACAGATTAATTTTTTTAGCTATTTTAAAAAATATGTGTTATTTTAATCAAACTAAAGTCATATTATACTTAAGGCAAAGAAGTGATTCAAATAAAATACTACATCTGTTTCAGAATTATTCATACTTTTACTATTTATTCTTATTTTTTCCTATAATTTTTTTCAAATTCTACTTCAAAATATAACCAATTCAAATTCACTCATTATAAAAATAGAACTTATATATATTAAAAATAAATTATATATATTACAAGACAAAAAATAAAATTATCATAATTTAATAAAAAATATCAAAAATTTCATTTATTTAAAAATAATAATTTACCGTAAAGTCTATTTTATTAAAAATAGAGATAGCATGACTTGTTAATTTAGAAAGTAAAAAATATTATAATTTTTTAAAACACAAAGCTAAAAGTAGAGTTAAAAATTAGTTCAATTTTAAAGAGCATATGATAAACTATTACTTTTCCCATAAAATAATGGAAAAAATACAAAGGCGTTACCTTCTCTCGACACCAGAGCTGCGAAATTCAAATATTTTAGAGATAAAAAAGGAAAATGAAGGCTTAACCCTCCTCTGCAGCTCTACTCAACTCTCTCTTCCCCTCCTTGTCCCTTCCATCTTCTTCCTGAAACGTTCCCTTTTCTTCTATTTACGAGCCAATGAAACCCTAATTTCTCCTTAAGTTACAGATCTTGGTCTGTTCATTTCTCCTCCTCCGTTGTTTCGTTGCTGCTCCTCGTGCTCAGATTTTAGCAAAAATGGTGGCTCAGTCGTTACATTGCGTGGATGACACTGAAAAGACTAGTAGTCCACAAGGAAAAGTAGAGGCAGCAGTATTGTCTACAAGGAGGAGAGTGAGTACGAGAATACAGACGAAACACAGAGCTGATAGGGAGAATCTGGTGAGGAAAAGAGTAAAGTTGTTAGATGAGAATGAGGGAAGTGGTAGTGGTAAGAAGAGCGCAAGTGAGTATATTAGAAGAAGAGTAGATGTTGAGAATGTGACTGAGGAGGAGGTTGCCGTTGACAAGACTGAGGAGGTTGTCGTGGAGAAAGGAAGTGAAACGGCACAGTCTGGTGGTGAGCATGTGAATTCGAATGGTGGAGATCAAAATGGGGTTGCTGGTAGTGAAAGTGCGAGCGGTGGTGTTGGAGGTGTTACAGAGAAAAGTGCGCATGCTAGGGTTAAGGAGACGTTGAGATTATTTAATAAGCATTATCTTCATTTAGTTCAGGTTTGTTTCTGATGTCCAGAATTAATCCGTTGAATTCCTTTACGTGCTAGTTTTTTTCTTAACATTATTTTTTGTTGAATAGGAAGAAGAGACGAGGTGCCAAAAGGAAGAGGTTGATAAGAAAAATGCTGCCAAGAGTAAGAAATCAAAGGTAAGAATTTGGTTTGCCGCTAGGTTTTAGACCTTTCTTATTTTTGAACGTTGCTTTTGCACTATGTTTCTCAAATCTGTGGTTGCCCTTTAGGTTTACATGAATTATTTATGCTGTAGAAATAATATTGCATAATCAGTAATCTATCAAGCATTAATATGAAGAACTGCATTGCAATCTGATTAGAGTGCCATAAATGATGCAGAGAACTCTTCATTTGTTCTAACAAAGTGGGAACGAATGTTGGGATCACAGGATGAATTTTGCAGAAATACAGGTTTAAGATAGATTTGGCTGTTCATGGTTGGATAAGAACTGCAACTACCACACTGGGAATAACTTAAGAAGAGAATTTGATCGGTTTGGTTGAATTATCTGTAGAATTTCTTGTGCTTCTGGAAGATGTTAAAGGGGGATGTGGTAGATCCAAAACAATATAGTAAGAGAGTTGTTGTAAGGGACTTGCTATTGGGTATTATTGTGTACTGGATTATGGACATAATAGAAGGGAAGGATTTATCTACTTGACCCCCAACTAGCTTTCGCTTAAGGCTGTATGTTTTTTATTTTTGGATGTAATTTCCTATTGATAATAGAATTTTAAGAGAATGAAAGGTTCATAATATATGTGATGTGCCTAATGCTAGAATTGATATGAAAACCGAGTTTTGGCCTGCTAGCCTTCTACATATGCATTTTGAGCAGTTAAACGCTAGCTGACAGGGGCTGGAAAGTTTTCTCGGTCCTACTCCAACCTTTTTTTCCTCTCAGTCCTACTTCAACCTTTTTTTTGGCTGGACCAATAGTTGCTCCATTGTGATTTTCAATGTTTTGTGGATGAGGTATCAAAGTTGCTCTAGTTTTTGGATATTTTGTTGTTGAGGTGCAGGTTATACCCTTTGAAATTTGCTAATTTAACTAGGGTACCTAATGATAATTGAAAAAGGCAATCTATGTTTCTATGTATGGACTTTCTTCAACCTCTGGACAAATTTATGCAAGTTTGTGACATCTAATGTATCTGTGTTACTGAATGCAAATGGCAACTTAAATGCCGGTACACCCTCTTAAGCCGTTTTTCTTTCAATATTATGAATTTATGTAGAAAGGGAATGCAATTCAAGTTGATGCTAAGAAAAAGGCCAAACGTCCTGATTTGAAGGCAATATCCAAGGCAAGTGAAGATTCAATTTTATAGGTGTAATTTTTAGTAATTAGTTGAATATAAGCTTTTCGTAATATTTATATTGGTGTTTTTAAACTTGCAATTAATATATCTTCATCCCAATTCAAAATGGAATCTTTTACAGATGATTGAGACTAATGCTGTCATGTACCCTGAGAAAAAAATTGGCGACCTTCCAGGTTTGATGCTTTTAGTCGTATTCATTTTTCATTTTCCATTTCATACTTTTGTTGGGTTGAATTTGGTAGGTTCAGGTGTGTACTGTAACACAAAGTTACATGAGCATTTATTTTCAATATCTACCTTCCATTGTAATTACGGGTTTCAATGACAGGTATCAATGTTGGACACCAATTCTATTCAAGGGCCGAAATGGTTGCTGTTGGTTTTCATAGCCATTGGCTGAATGGAATTGATTATATGGGCTTGTCATACCAGAAGCAGAAGGTATTTTTTTTTTATTGCTATTATTATTATCATCTTTGTGATGGTTTTTATCTTTTTCTTTCTACAAAACCTTAAGCTGGAAGATATATCAGCTGTTGATGCATTTCTAGATTGACACTTTTGTTTTCTTTTTTCTGGTCGGTAAAGATAAATGACTAGTAGAATTCATTCTCTTTTCACCATTTCACAAATTGCTCTATTGATGCTGTTATTTCATCCTCAGCTATGGATTTGGGTGATCTTACTTCTATACATATTGTGCTCTCATTAACCCTGCCTATTGTAATTGTATTAATTTTTATTGGATATGTTTGGATTCACCTTATGTGTTGGAAGATTGTCAATTCAAGATTGGTTTAAGAGATGCATGATATATTCCTTGGATGTTATGTCTACTTAGCATGATGTATTTGCTTTTCGGTGTTTATTTTAAGAATGCAAGCTTTTTGAATTGCCTTGTTGAAGGTTTAATGCCTATCAATAGTTTATTTTGCTAAGAGCTTCTAATCACTCGTATTGCATCCTTTGCAAGGTCTTGGAATCGTGTGAAATTAAGACACTCCAGATTTAGCAACTCTATACCTAGTTTAATCTTTATTTGGAAATTTAATACATGCTTGAATGAGAAGCAAGAAATAAAATCTTAATTTCTATGCATAAAAAACATCCTTTGAACTCACGAGCCAAGTAGCATCCAAGTTTTGAGGATGCATATGAGAACATGCTAATGCCTTGGTTACTTTGAGAAATATAAAGTGCTTGTAATTCAAGTTGAGTTTTAAAGGATTTCTTTGGTCAGATGTCTATGCTATGCCATTATGAGAGATATTTTTTTCACTCTTCAAAATGCCTACAATGGAGGAGTTTCCTTTTGTTAAAATTGGTATAATGCCAAGATTATGACCATTGTGACTGGCATAAGCTTTTGGAATTTTATTGTAGTTTTATCTCTTTTAATTTCCCATTATTGAAATGGCAAGCTGATTCTTGCATTGGGTTCCTTTGAGACTTGAGATTCTTTTAAAGCTTTGTTTTTTTTTTCTATTGGATTTTTTTTTTCTTTATCATGCACTTAGACCTTGTTTTACGTTTCTCCAAATTGATTAGTTGACTTGCTTCCATTTCCTCTCTCTCTCTCTTTCTCTTTCGTTCTCTCTTTCACTTGTCTGTATGTGGATATAGCCCCATTTATGAGAAACAGAGTTATTGAGGTGGGGAGAGATTTTTTTGGTCAAGGCAAAGGTTGTTAAAATCAAGATTTTACTTAAAATCATTGGAGGGTCTATAAAATCGGATAGTAAAATCGTATGATTCTACAAGTAAACTCAGACCGCTGAGTAACTTGCTTCTAAATGTATAATATATTAATAAAAAAAAGTACTAAAGATAAAAACAAATTCAATAAAAACTAGATATAGATATTTGTATTTTACCTAGACTTTTATAGCATTCTTTATATTTGCATTGGTATTATTTGTGTTTAGTATACAAATGTCTTAATTACTAAGTTGAGCTCCATAATATGATTTTTAAATAATCATCGTAAAATCTATTATATATTAAATATTCTAGTGATTTCAATATTTCAATCAAAATTCATCAGAATTAGAATTTATCCCAATATAATAAGGTTTTGTATTGTAAAATTGTAGTATATTAATGATTGTTAAATCTTATGATTTTAAAATTAGATTGTAAATTTGTAGGATTTTACCAAAATTAGATTTTACCTCTGATTTAACTCGGTTTGGCTTTCTACAGTCGTAAGATTTTAAGAGTTAGATTGATATTTTAATAACCATGGTCAAGGTGATAATTCACCATTATTAGCTTTATTATTCTTTTAATTCAATTTTGCCCTTAGATGTGTGGGGTCTCAATTAGATTGAGCTTAATCTGGAGGCAAATAATGAGCTTATTCTTTATAAATGTGTTGGAATATTGGCATTTTTATTTTAATAATTTCCATTTGATGTTTCAGGAGTATGCTCATTTGACATTCCCTCTTGCCACAGCCATTGTCTTGTCTGGAATGTATGAGGATGATCTGGATAATGCAGAGGACGTTGTATATACTGGTCAAGGTGGGCATGATTTAACTGGAAATAAACGGCAAATTCGAGACCAAGTTATGGAGCGTGGTAATTTAGCACTGAAGGTGTGTAATCTAAATTCCCAAAAAATCTTCACTTCGTATGTATTTGTTACAGATTCTCATGAATGAGGGTTTGCATTTAATTGGTGGGAGGACTATGTGATCAATTTGAAGTCCAATGCATTTTGTATGCAATCTAGAATTTTCTGTCCAAGGCACCACTTGGTTGCTGTTCCAAAACAAAAGTCCTAGTGAAAAGGAGATATTAAATACATTATCAATGTAACCTCCAATAAGGAAACGGGCAAGCCACCGCTCAGTTTTCTTCTCTTCTCCATTTTTGTTTTTGAGAACTTTTATCAATGTGTTTAATTTTCACTGAGAAGCTTCTTTCAAGGAGAAACACAATAAAGGATTTCGCTATTTACTGTCCAAAAAAAAAAAAAACCTTTATAATCCCACGGTTCGTCCTAAATTGGAAATGTTGGTGTGTCTATATTTATCCACTGGTGTTTTATTAGAAACCCCAATTAGTTAAAAGCCGTTCCAGAAAGCTTCATTAAGTGAAAATGAAAATTGGTACCTGACTCAAATATTGGCATTAGTATCAATCTCAACTCTCTCCTCCTAGCTCGGTTGTTTTTTGTATTTCGACTCCATTTTCTAAATCTAAAACTTCGCAAAGGCCTTTAAATCCCATATCTTAGCATACTGGATAGAACATTTTTCCAAGCCAAATCTTCCGTGTGATTGCAGACAAGGATTTCAGAATGGCATCTTTACTCAACCAAGAGGAAAAGGTCAGGATATCAGCCTTGTACTGGGGACATGCCACTATTGTTGCATGACACACAAAAAAAAAATGGATTCTTTGTTACAGCTTAATGGTAAACATTATTGACCTTTTACTCTGCATGTAACTGCAGAATTGTGTAGAGCAAAGTATACCTGTACGAGTTATTCGGGGCCATGAATCTGCCAGCAGCTATTGTGGAAAGGTTTACACATATGATGGATTGTACAAGGTAAATTCAATAACCAATGTTATGGTTTTTGAATTGTAGTGTGGATGATTTCGATCTTTTTTTTGGGGTTCAGATGAGCCTTCTTGTATGGAAATTGAGCTGGTACCCAATGGTTGTTGATTGAGATTTCATAATTTCTAAAAATGAACCATAGGATTATATGTATGTCCCCTTACTGTGCAGCTGTGTCTGTGCTAAATATGTTGAACTTTGAAGGGTAGTTGGAAAGACCTAACCCTTTGAAGGGTAGTTGGAAAGACCTAACCAGTAGTAGTACCCATGTTAAGGAATATGTTGCTTTCTCTTTATGTCTTTTGCTTGGTTCATTTGGTATTATTTTTTCTGACCATGTTCAAGCTTGATTGTCTTATGATGACAAATTTTTTTGCTAATCTTTCAAAACATATTTCTCCATCTTGTTATTTTCCATTTATCTTTTTCATTGTATGTCTATCTTTTCCCTTGAGACCAGTCTGTTATATGCTGTTTTCAGGTTGCTCAGTATTGGGCAGAGAAAGGCTTATCTGGTTTTACTGTCTTTAAGTTTAAACTGAGGCGGGTTGAAGGACAACCAATATTGACCACAAACCAGGTTTTTATGTTTACTTTTATATCTATTATAATTGAGTCTCAGCCACAATCGATTTGTCTTGTTGCCTGAAATTTGGTGCAAAAATTCGAGAACATTGTTAAAAATAAGTAGTACCCTTAAGATGCCAAAGTCCCTTCATTCCTAAGGTACTGGTTGCTCTGCTCGGTGCTTGCACTAGCAGAGTAGAGCTACTTGAAAATAGAAAAAATCATGCGAACAAAATCAAGTGATGAATGCATAATAAACTATCAGCTCCATCAAACTATAGTCCTTACAATAATCTTGAAAACATCATATATGCTTCACAATTTACAAGAAATTAGGATAAATGCAAGGCTTGAAAGCAATAGAACCAACATTAGAATTATATAACTAATGCACCAATGCTTCTATTTTTGAAACTCCCAATATATATAAATTTTTATAGAGAACTTGGGACATTATTTGTTGCTATGCTTAGTGCTTGCCTTGTAAGAAGCTACTTGAAAATAGAAAGAATCATGCAAACAAACCAGGTGATGAATGCAGAAATGAATAGGGTGTAATTTGGTCGGTATGGAAGGGAATTGCCTCTATTCCAATTCCGTTCCAAAATATTTCAGTATTTGAAATTTCATGCCATACTGTTCCAAATATTATTCGGATTTAAAAATTTCATTTCATACCATTCCGTTGAAATTCGGTATGGCATTTGATAATTCCAAATTTTTGCATCATATATAAAATATATCATTTTATAGGATATTAGAAAACATAAATTTCAATATTCTTTAATTTAAATATATCTTCTAAGCCATCAAAACTAAAAATAGAATAAAATTAAAAATTTAAATTTTAAAATCACTAAACAAATCAATGAAATAATATCATTTAAGTTTGAATATACTAAAAATGCTTTGAAATTAAATTGCTAATAATACATAAATGTACTTTATAATGTAAAAGCATATGAATATTCAGTTTTTCATCTCAAGCAGTTATCTGAACTTCTATATCTATCTCATGGTAGTCTTGACAAAATAAACTTTATATGTGAAAATAAAATTTCAGTATATGGAATGGAATTCGGAATTTTATTATAACATTCCATTCCATATTCCATTTTCCAAAATTCCAATCCAAATAACAGTTTCGGTTTGGATTTCGATTTAGATCAGTAATATTCCTAATCAAGTTACACCCCTAGAAATGAACTATTTGCTCCATCAAACTATATTTCTTACAATAAGCTTGGAATGTTTGCGCATGCTTCACATTTAACAAGAAATTAGATAAAAACAACTCTGGAAAGCAATAGACGCAAAAATAGAATTATATAGTTAACACACTTTAGAAAATCCCAATTTATATCACTTTTATAGAAAATTAGGGAAATGTTATTCATTGTTGTGTCATTTTACTCTTGATTCTTAGGTTTATATTTTATTTCATGTCATCTGAATCTCCTGAGATCATTAAATGTACATTCTCATGACAGGTACAATTTATTTATGGGCGTGTTCCTAAGTCAATTTCAGAAATTCGAGGGTATATTTGTGTTATGTTATGGAATTGAGGCTCATTTCTTTAGTATTCTACATCTTGAAACTTATTGAGTTTATGCTTTTTCTTTGGCAAAGGTTGGTTTGTGAGGACATTAGTGGGGGTTTAGAAGATGTTCCTATTCCTGCTACAAATTTGGTTGATGATCCACCTTTGCCACCGACAGGCATGTTAATCTTGCAATTTTATTTTTTAAATGTACGAAATATCTTATTAACAGATGAACTAGTGTTTGCTTCTTCAAGCTTTTAAAGACTATGAAGCGACATTGTTCACAAATGAATTATTTTTAGGTTTGTAACCTTTTTGTTCATCATTGTAAAAAGATTGTATCTTCCTTCCTGAGGATTGTACTTCTAAGAAGATAGTCATATACACACAATTTTGTAGATTTATTCTCTGTGCATAATCTTTGCTATTTTGAAGCAATTTGGCCCTTAATCATTCCACACTATTCATTGTAGCATTATCTTATACTTGAGATGTTATAACGAGGCCTATAGTGACAAAACAGATTGATTTAACGTTGAAATCTTGAATGCTTCAGGTTTCACTTATCGCAAGTCTCTTCTCGTCTCCAAGAACATTAAGCTTCCAACTAGTGCTCTTGGGTGTGATTGTATAGGAGGTTGTGTGGATCCTCGAACATGTGCTTGTGCTAAGCTTAATGGCTCTGATTTTGCCTATGTACATCGAGATGGTGGCAGGTTTGTGCTTCATGCATTGGAAGTTTTTAAAATTTGGACACAATATTAAAATAATAACAATACTCCTAGTCCCATTAGGGTTGCCATATGAATCATTTCTTCTTATTATGCCTTGTAATTCAACTAAATCCATTCAGATGCTAGGAAATAGTAGATCTTTCGAGACGTCTCTTCATGTGGTACTACTGCCTTGTACTCTTTTTTACACCCGGTACCTTCAATATCAAACTCATTAATCAAAGATCATGGTGTCTGCTTACAACATAACCAGATCATCTCAGGCATTCTTTTCTTGTTTTATTTTTAATTTATACTGCTTGTATCTTTTTCTGGATATGAGCATTTATAATTTTGTCTAGTTTTTTTCGTATTAGTACTGTACGTGGCATGCATAAATAGTGTCATAATTTTCTGTAGAGTTTGTTTTAATTTTGACAAATATCTTTCTACTGCATAGTGCATAGCAGACTTGTCAGGCACCATTTAATTCATCCTATTCTAATTTTGTGGATTACATTTTCTTCAATAATAATACAAACATAGAGATCTGAAATGACTAAATCTATAAGTAGTCATGACAACATCGTCTAACATGAAAATCAATTCTGCTTGGAACCTTTTGTCAAGAGTGCTTCTAAGTAGTTGCAGCATTTGGTTTACTTCCTCGTTTATTTTATCAATTAACGCTATCATATGGAAATGAGATCCGCACAGGACATTGTCTTGTATTCCATTGGTCAGCTCATCAATTATTAGAATAAACAAGTCTTGAGTTTGAGATGAATCCCTGGTATACATGGGCAAAATTAGAACTCAAAACCTGGGGTTGCCAATTGCTATATTTTAAGCACACAACCCATTTGCATGAAACTATATAAGCGCACAATCCATTTGCATGAAACTATATAAGCGCACAATCCATTTGCATGACTAGTTCAAGTAAAATTTATGAAACTATAAAATTATCAAATTAATGAAAAGGTATACATATATACTCATAAATAAAAAAAATTATTAAACCTCCATACAAAAAATAACTGTTGATTTTTTTATTTATTTTTTTTTCATTTAGAATTTTTTTTCATTTAGTAATTAATAGTTAAATTAGCAAACATATTCAACAACAAGCTTTAGTCCCAAACAAAGTTGGGGTCGGCTGTATGGATTCTCCAATTGTTAACCATTCCAACCATAGCAAAATCAGTCAACACGAGCCTTAGATATTTTCCATGACATGGATTTTGCATCTCCAGTCAAGTTTATTATGAATCAAATCCGCAACGATATCCAAGACCCCATAAATCTCTAGATATTACCTCCTTCCAAATATTCTTTGGTCTTCCTCGACCTTTGTTGGCTCCTTCTACTATCAAGTTCTCACATTTACGAATTGCCGCATGAGGCCTCCGTAAAAAATGTCTATACCGTCAAAGTCTACCTTCTCTTACTTTATCACTAATTTCTGCTACGTGGACTTTTTCTCGAATATGGACATTCTTGATTTTGTCCAACCTTGTATGGCCATACATCCATCTTAACATTCTCATCTCCGCCACATTCATTTTATAGAGATGTTACCCCGTTGGTGCCCAACATTCACTTCCATACTTTATCCCTTTTTTATGAAATATTATATTAACAAAATACCAAATCAAACAAGTCTTCTATATTTTTTATACTCCTTTCTTTTTGTCAAAATGTTTCATCCATATTAAAGCAACAGATTAATTTTTTTCCCCCAATATTTGGGGGTGTGGTAGAGCACCCAGTGCTCTGCCTAGTTTTCCTTCTGCTGATATTGTTCTACAGTTATGGGGAAGTCGTCCTCTACATCTCATACCATTGTTCTTATACACAAAAACACGTTACTTAGCACTTTATTTGCTTATCCTCCCTCCTCTCCCTATGTATTTCCATCAATTTTTTGGCAAAATTATGGCTCTATTGCAGATCTATCATGCATAAACAAAACTAGTTATTTAACCTTTGTCATGTCCCCAACCATTTGCTGGTTTTACTTTTCCTTCTCCCCTTTGGGCATTCCTGTCTTTTGCTTTTGGTAACTTCGTGTGCCAATCGCATGTTGTGTAATGACCGTTTCTTAAATTGGAATAGAATAAGAATTTGTTAATTGTTTACTTTTGCTTGTTTTAACTGTTTTCTTCTTTCATTTATTTGTAGGTTGATTGAAGCCAAGCCTATTGTCTATGAATGTGGGCCAAATTGTGGATGCGGGCCACATTGTGTTAATCGGACATCTCAAAGGGGATTGAAATATCGTTTTGAGGTTTCGTGATGTTCTTGATATATCTGAATGCTTACTAACTTCTTCAAGGCCTCCATTAATTGTTATGTTAAACAATTTTCTGCTGGTTGCTATAACAGGTTTTCCGTAGTCCGAAGAAAGGATGGGCGGTAAGATCGTGGGACTTTATACCTTCTGGGGCTCCAATTTGTGAATATATTGGTGTGCTTATGAGAACTGAAGACATGGATAGTGTCTTAGATAATAACTATATTTTTGAGATTGACTGCTTGCAGACCATGAGCGGCATTGGTGGAAGAGAGGTATCCTTATTTTGGACATAGTTGATAATATAAATGGGAAAAAAAAAATATTCCAAATCTTGAAAATATAGAAGTCACAATTTCTGTTTCCTTTAGAAGTGAGTTTGTGACCCTTTGCATTTCATTTTCTCTATAATCTTCATTTCCACGATAGTTCCACTCCACTTGAGTTGAACTCATTTTGTCTTTATCTTCTAAAAGAAACAATTGTTCATTCGGTGTCTTAAAATTTTTAGGGAACCAAAAGATTTTCTCTTTTAAGAAAGAAAATTGAAGTCTAAATGGTTGTTTGAATTACATGCTTAGTTTCACTGTTCTGAGATACCAGCTCTCACAGAGAGCAATTCAAAAACTCGGGTGTATTACTTTGTAGTGGAAAGACTAAACTGCAAGGAATTTGAAAACCGAGAACTAGCTTATTTTCCTTGTGGTACCACAGAGTTTGAGTTTATAGTTTCAATTTTGTTTGCAAAATCCAGAGTTGCAAGATTGTTGAAATTCTATAGCGAAAGGCTAGAAAAGAACAAAGTAATTTCAGGGATAGCATGGATAGAAAGGATAGTAGTGCCTTATAGTGGGGGAGTTGGCGGCTTTTGTGTGTGCACTATTGCAACTGGCATAGTCTTCTACAGATTTTTTTTTTTTCTTCCCTTATGATAGGAGAGTCTTTTACAGTTCATGGAGTCATGCATCTGTGTAGAGCTTTCTAATCAGAACTAACCTTAAAGATTTATTTTGAGTCTGTCTGGGTGCTAAATGGAGTCTTAATAAATTTGTGTGGTTATGATTTCCTTCTATATTTCTGTTTATATACTTCGGTACACACCATATTTTATTTTGTCTATTTCCTTCCTGAAACAGAGGCGACTTGGAGGTACATCAGTACCAGCAATTAATAGTTCGGATAAAAATGATGATCAGAAGGCTGAAAGTGTGCCAGAATTCTGCATTGATGCTGGCACAACAGGAAATATTGCTAGGTTCATAAATCACAGTTGTGAGCCTAATCTGTTTGTGCAGTGTGTTTTGAGCTCCCACCATGATCTGAAACTTGCTCGGGTAATGCTGTTTGCTGCAGATAACATACCCCCTCTACAGGTAATTGCTATGTTCTCTTGTCCTATTCTGCATCCGTTATCAAATTTTCCAATCACCAAAGAGATGTAACACCTGGTTGAGTTTCTTGTAGCTTATTTAATTTAAGCTCTTTTCTTGCTTGTGTCGTAGGAGCTTACTTATGACTATGGCTATGCCCTTGATAGTGTGACTGGTCCAGATGGAAAAATAATACAGATGGCATGCTACTGTGGCGCGGCTGACTGTAGAAAGCGCCTGTTCTAGTGGGTCTCAGATCAGGTTCATCAAAATGTTTCTGTGGCTTCTTTTTCTTGTCCTATATATATATATAAAATATAAATATAATGGCCGTTACTGCTCTAACACAAACAAGATCAAGGTAACTGGGTATTTTGTCCTGCGCAAACGCAGCAAGATCTGTCATTTTAGGTATCGTGTTTGTATATCTGTTGTTTCTAGAAGCATCCATTGTTATAGCTCGCAAGTGCTTGGGCTCCCATTAGTGGGTTTAGTGCACATCCTCAATCCTTGATTAGGCTTTGAATGTCATGTCCACTTATAATTTTTTATATTTACAGCTCAGCAATGGTGAAAAAGAAAATGATTTTTGTACAAACATTTGTTGTGACAAGAGAAGATGACATCTACAAACAATTTTTTTTTTAAACTTTATTTGTTTCTTTAATTTTACTATTTCCCAACAGCCACTTTGCTTATTTATCTCAAAATTACTGATTTAAACTTTCCAGAATTTCATTTTCAAGCACCCGTGTCATAAAAATAGTTGCTGTTTATATTGTTATTATTACTACCTCCGTATTTTTTTGTTCTTTACATTTCGAACAGCATAATTAGATTCAAGTTTCGTGTTAATAGTTTGATGTGTTGGGTTAGGTACATTAAAGTATGTTTTAGGTTAGTTATAAAATATGATTGCTATACTTAAGTTATATATAATTAATACTTTAATCTACCTAATTCAATCCATCAAACTATTAACACGAAACTTGAATTTAATCATGCTGTTTGAAATATAAAGAATAAAAAAATACGGAGTTAGTATTAATTAAAGCTACTGCCATTGCCAATTTGGGACAAATAATTGGCTAAGCCTTGCAAAGATGATTGTGAATAGGAATAAATGAACTGAAGCAGCCGCTAACAATCTGAGTAGGGTTGATCATTCGATTGGTAAAAGATGTGTAGGGTTTGTAAAAAAATATGGGCAATTTGGATGAAATCGGTTAATATCATTTTTTCGGCTGGATGGGTTTGAGTTTCTCAAATTTGTTACGTAACAGAGGAATACTTACAAGAACTTTCTATGTTTTTAGCCCAGTCAACAAAAATTTTACTGTTAATTTTTTTTTTCGAACACAAATATTCCTTTATTTTAAATTCTGTTGATAGAAATACCTTTTTGTCTATTTTTTCTGTTAAAATAACAGCTGAAGGATTAAAATGTAATTTTATTATGGGTCTTTTTGAAATATTCAAAAATTAAGGGACTATTATAGTATAAATATTTTTTTTAACAATTATTAATTTTTTTAGAAATCCTCACTGTCTTCTTCACCTTCACAAAATCAAAGCACGACCTCCTTGCTGCCACCACCTTCAGAGATTGCACCACCACCAACCATCACACTCTTCTCTTTACCGATCAAAACTCCTAAATCTGCAATTTAGGGATTTCTCGATTTCTTTCCCAGTAAATGCTACCACCCACCGTTTGAGCCATCACTTCCTACTGAAATCCAACGTCCACCAAACCACTTCATCTTTTGCAATTTTCCGATGAGGTCAACATTAAGCACAAATAATTGAAGCCAGCCACTTCCACCATAAATCTGAACCCTTCGATTCAGCCACCAACCACCATACCTTTATTTTTCCACCATGAACGATCAATTGTGATTTAGGGATTCTCGATTTCTCTCCTCAGTCGACCATCTCAATGTTTAGCATTTGACGGTCGATAATGGTAGTGCAATAGGAGAGTGACTTACAGAGGCACTTAATTCGGTACTCTATTCTCTCCCTGGTGGTTGATTTGATAATGAAACTGGTGTTAGTGATTTTATTGTAATGTGAAATGTAATGGGTTTTTGTCGGCGTGAATCGTTCTTCACTTAACTCGGTACTCTGTTCTCTACTTGGTTGAGCTTGAATCGTTCTTCGTTCAAGAGATTTCCATAATAATTTCTGAGTTTTCAATTTGTTTGAGCTTATATTGTTCTTTGTTTTCGTTTTATGAATCAGTTGCTTTCGTTTTCGTTTAAGTTTTCTCTTTGGCAAAGAACGAAGATGCCCTCTCCGTTGCCATCACCATCTGGTCGTCCCTCGCAGTGATTTGCCTGGCCAGTGATGAAGATAGTTTCTATGTTCGTTGTTGGCTTGACTATTGCGTTCGTTCCGGCGGCTAGGGCTTCATGTGGGAAGAAAGAAGTTGAAGAAGATGGTTTAAATTGCATAATAGTCCTTCATTTTTTGAGTTTTTTCAAAAGGACCCATAAAATTACATTTTGGTCATTTAACCATTATTTAAACAGAAAAAATAAACAGAAGGATGTTTTTGTCAACAGAATTAAAATGGAAGGATATTTGTGTCCAAAAAAAAATTAATAGGGAGATTTTTGTTGAATTAGCTAAAACATAGGGAGTTTTTTGTAAATATCTCTAACATAGATTGTAACATTGACCGACTACTTTAGCCTTTATTTGGATTGATGGAAATAGAAGTAGAAATAAAGAAAAGAAATTTTACTATTATATTTCCATTGCTTGGTGATACATGAAAAGGATAAGGATGGGACGGTGGGGGTGGGATTATATTTTTCATCCTCATTTTACATTTTGTTTCTCATTCCCATCTCATTCACGAGATAATTTTTTTGCCATTCTCATCTTTGTGGAGATAGATAATTTTTTTTTTCATTCTCATCTCTGTGGAGATTCTCATTTTTTCCTATGCATGTGAAAATTACCATTTTTTTGCTCAATCCTCATTTCAAATTTAAAAAAAAATATTAATATTAATTTTAATTAATTATTAGATCACAAAATATAAAAATAATATTTTTAATTTATATATTATAAACTAATAAAAAAATGATATCTTAATAATTCATAGAATTAAAATAACTATTAATAAAATCACGTTTATTTTTCTATTAAAAAAGAATCTAATATCTCAAAATTAAAAAAGAAAAAATTAGTTCTTCTTATTGTAGCAATGTTTCCTCAAATAGCATTCACACAAGATTCAACCTATAATTTAAATAATTCATTTACTATTATAATATATTAAAATATTATACATTAACGGGTCCCCACATGATCGGGAATGGGAATCTCTGGAATGCAGAACCCACGGGACGGGGAGTATAAAATCCATCCACATTCCATTTTAGCTAATAGGGAAAAATCATGCCTCTCCCCCAGTTCTATGGAAAAAAATAATAGAAATTTTCTGCCCTATTTGGGTCGGATTCAACGAAGAGTAGAGAATCCCTACCCATGTCCATCCCTATAAAAGGAATGAAGGGAAGGGAAATGGGTTGAAATTATAATTTAATTTCCATCCATTTCTTTCATAATGATTTCTCTAATTTAGAATGACATTATTTCTCATACTTGCCATCTATATTTCTTTTCTTTTCCTTCGTGCAAATACTTAAAGACGAATATGTTCACCTATACAAGCTGAGTTCCGTAGTGGCTTTCGAGCCAAGCTAAAAAATTTATATATCCAAACAAGTTAAGCTAGAGCCTAGAAAAATCCTTATCAAGCTCAGCTCAAGCATGAACTTGCTCAACTTGCCTCAATAAAATTGTGAATATTGAATGGGAATTTTGTTGTAAGAGTTTATCTCATGCATTAATACTACAAGAGTTGTGCTTCAGGATTCGTTGATTTGGACTCCAATTCTCCTAATCAGAGTGACATGTGAACAAGCCTGCTGTACAAAAATCTACGGGACATACAACTGATTTTTTTTTTGGCAGACGTAAAACTGTAATTACAAACACTTTTATCTTCAATACAGGAGATATTCATGTATATGACAACAGTTTAATCATTGCTAAGGAAGAACCAACCAAGCTCCCCCCAAAGAAAAAATTGAGTGAGGAGCGAAAACTGAACTTTAAGATAGAACACGACGCATAAACTAATTAAAAGTTACAGTCAGATCAATGAAGTAGCAGTTAGAATACAGTGAATAGCAGGCCGGCCTCTCAAACAGACTCGTCCATTATTTCTACATTGTTCTTTGTCCGATACTTGCGGCAACTGTTCTTCCTATTGCCAGCTGTTTCAGGTTTACCCTCCTCCAAATCATTGGGTTCACTATCTTCTATATCTCCAGCAGCAATGCTGATTGGCAAACTCTTCCTAAGCAGAGATTCTTTATTTGTATCCTCCTGATTTCGTCTTGACTCTGTTTGGTCAGTGATCATATCAGCATCAATTGATTTCCTCTTTGGTATGAATTTTGGATGATTATCAGAAGCATCATCTGGCTGTGCTTCTGCAGCATTTGATTTATTCAGCATCTTAAGAAAATCCCAAAAAGCTTGCCGGTTAGATTGATCATCTACATCACTTGATGAATCAAAAGTGTATTTGGTGTATTTTGTAGGGTTTCGCATATAATCTGGGATTCCAGAAGGATAATCTGGAGGCAAAGGATATACCAAAGACTCGCCAGTTTCCATGCTGGTATCTTCAGGATTGTTGTCATCACCATCTTTACAATCTGGGTCAAATCGAACGCGTTTTTGTGACTTCGAATCTGACTGATTATTTGTTGAATGGGAAGCAGACTCATCATCCCTTCTTTTAAGTATGGATTTCGGATTAAAATCATCTGATGACACCTTAAGGTGATCATCACCAACATCTAGCGAATCTCCATCAGAAACTCGCAAAGAATCCATCTTTTTGGCAGCCTCTGCATCTTCTTTGAGTCTAAGTTTTGCAGCAACATGATTTGCACGAGGATCCCTAACAACATCCTTGAATGTATCAGGCAGCTCACCATTAGAATCTATATCTATTCCATAATCATGAATTTCTTTCATGTATATGCGATCATCAGGCTTTTCTTTCGACTTGCCAACAGCAACTTTGTCATATTCATCTTCCTCTATCTGCATGAAAATACAGATATTTTATAATGTCAAATGCTGAAGGGAATTCCTAGAATTCAATAATTACTAAGTTGAATATAGAATGAAATAATAACAAACCTACTCCTGAGGTTAGTTGAATTTATATATTCTAATGATAACAAACCTTAACAGAAACCAAAATTCTTTCAGAAAACAAATTTGATGAAGAATGAATTCTTTAGGTTTAGGTCTCCATTACCAAAAAGAAATGCTCAGAAATGAATTCTATTTTTCGATTAGTGAAGATCATGAAATCAACATTTTCTATAACATAGCAATTAGAAAGTCACTGCACAGTTTAAATTAATATATACATACCTCAAAATCAAGAGTACAATCCATGCCGATGGAGTTCTTAATCTCCCACTCTTCCTCATTATAATCATCAGGCTTAGGTTTCGCCAACTGGTTCGAAGAAGCACGCGACTGCTGGTCATCATCATCGTCATCGTCGTCGAGGTCGTCCAGGTCCTTCTCTGGCTCCCACTGGAAATTGAAGCCGGAATTATCAGTGGTGGTGCTAGATAAAAACCCTTTCTGGAGAGTAAAAGAATCATTTGATGTTTCTTGGGGTTTGGGGCTATCTTTTTCTCGATTCCATTCATTACGCTCGATTTCTTCGTCTGTAAGACACCATAAAGAGCTTAAATTGGAAGACGGCGCTTCTGTTGAAGAAGACAGAGAGCCAAAAGCTTTAAGGACCCGGACATTGAAACTATCTTCCATTACTGTGATTCGTATTTTGCGTTTGGGGGGCCTGTGAAGAAGAGGAAATGGGGGGTTTTTGTTTTCGAGTGTTTTCTGGAGGTATTTATTCTCCAACAGGATAGAGTGATTCCAATAACCAAACAGAACCGTATTCCAATTGGTACAGAGTGTTAGAAAATAAAGTACTATTATACTACTAGACTAATTAAGGTTCCTAAAATTACATTTTCAATTTTATAAAGCACCTTTCCAAAGGTTTACCGTTTATTTACTATGTTTTGATCTTTGTATTTAAATTCAATAATCAATAATATGAAAAACAACTTTTAATATACCATTTTTAAACGGCTAGCCAAAAAAAATAAAGATTCAACATTTTAAACAAACGACATTTAAAATATGTTTTAGATGTGATTTTACTAATTAGGACCAGTAGAATGACGATGGCTGGAATTGTAGTGGTTTTAGATTTTAGAATTATTGTTTCCGTTAGCCCTTTTGTAAAGAAATTTGAATGGAATGACCCAATTGTGCAACATAATAAAAGCTTAGGAATTTAACAATATACTAATAAAAATTGAGGGACTCAATGAATTATTAAAAATTAGAGGACTCGCAAAAATAATTCTCCCTTTTTATTTTTATTAAAAACGGCAA
Organism: Croton laevigatus; assembly: GCA_949640765.1. NCBI lineage: Eukaryota > Viridiplantae > Streptophyta > Magnoliopsida > Malpighiales > Euphorbiaceae > Croton > Croton laevigatus. The sequence continues at coordinate 33,705 of CATIWJ010030442.1, forward strand.
GCATAGAAATTGCAAAATTGACCTCTCAAGTTGATTTCGATTTTTATTTTTTATCATTTTGTAACTTTGGTGCTCAATTTCACTACACTTTCAATTTTTTTTGCCAATATTTGCACTTTTACACTTAATAATTGTAAAATCAGAATATAAAAATTAAAAATTATAATATAAAAATATATTAATATTAATAAAGACTTAAAAAATATAGTAAAAATTCTTAATTTGATAAGATAAAAAATAAAAAATCACTATTATTATGTTAAACAACTTTTTCTTAATGACTTTTCTTAGTTTTCTTGTAAACATTAAAACAATAATACACTAAAAAATCGTAGTAACTTTTCTTTAAGTGATTTATCGTAATTATGCGACAAACTTCCCTTTATTTAGTGAATTGCTTCTTGCATGATTCAAACATGCATAATTTTTAATCTACAACATTTATAAGTTTAAATCTGTTGTGGTGTAAACAAAATGAGTAATGACATCAATTAGATCTTTTTGAACTGAAGAGCATAAAGGACTTGCCCTCTCAGAATAAATGGCACATACGAAAGTTTAGATTTGTTAGTTTTAACTCTTAAATTAATTTAGTTTAATAGAAAATTATGAGATAATTATAGATATATATCAAAATAATTTTCCATACTATTTTCTATTCTAAAAGAGCCAAAATAGAAATAATTATTTTGATTTATATTTATATTTTTTTTTCAAATAATCAGAAACAATTGAATCAAACTTCGAATTATCCTTACTGAATGAATTAACAGCAAAAAAATAAAGATTGACAACTAATAAAAATAGAAACCGCATCAAACAAAGCATCTCACAATCATAAATTAAATTTTACCTCAAAGTTAAAGTTTTTGCAATAAGAGGTTTATTATCACCTTATTTAAGAAGTACTTTTTAAAATTTATATTATTTAGAAAAAATGAATAATTGTGATTTTTTATTTTTATTTTATCAAATTAAGAATTTTTTTTAGTGTATTTTAGGTCTTTATTAGTATTAATATATTTTAATATGAATATTGTCTAACAAACCCTCCAAAAATAGAAGATTTGTTACACATTGTTTATTGATACGTCACTTGATGATCAAACAAACATTAGCAGGCTATGATTTTTTAAATTTTTTTCGTTTTTTAACATAATTATCAAATTGAAGCAATCCACATTTACATTGATGATCCTCTTTGAGTACGCCTAATTTTAAAAATGCCATCTAATTATTTTTGACCAATATGAACAAATGATAATTGGATTATGCTGTGCACATATATTGAAACACAACCTACTCAAAATATAATCGTAGATGGCAATTCTCTTTCCCTTAGCAGATCGGTTGTTCATGTTAGAAGGACCTTTTGAATTTTAGTTCCATCATGATAGGCAATTGAGCAATATTTGCATGGTAGGGCATTACCAACACATTATTGTTATTTGTATATTGAGTTTAAGGTTTTAGAAGGGTACAAGGATGTATTTATAAGAGCAAAGAGACAGAGTAATTTGAGTTTTGAGTGACCTTGCGAATCTTGGTTAGTGAGGTCGGGGCAACCTTATGGGTCACATGTTGGTTGGTCGATGTTTAAGGCTTCCCTGCGTAGGAATGGTTTGATGGTTCTTATCATTTGAGTTGGCTAGGGTAGAAATTCAACAATTAATTTTTGTACAGCCCGCGGATTTCTATTTAAGGATAATTCATTGGTATATCCTATAAAATAACTTTTCCTCTCTTTTTCTAAATGAAGCAAGTATAATTTTAGGATGGCTTAATATATAATTCGACATTGTCTTAGCAAAACGTTTTCAACAATTAAAATAATTAGGAAAAGAGTTTTATTGTCCAAAAAAAAGTGAAAAATTGGCGACTTAGAGGAAAAACGAACACTTAATTTATTTATTTTACAAAAAAAGAATACTTAGTTAATTTATTTACTAAAAAAGGACACAAATAAAAAAAAGTCACGTACAACTATTGTATATATTTTTTTTAAATTGTTGTACTGCTTTTGTGCAAACATAAAAAAAATTCAGATTTATTATACAGTTTTTGCACTACTATTGTATATGTGTTGTACAACTATTGTATTATTGTATAACTATTTTATATGTTTTGTACAACTACTGTATAGTGACCTTTTTTCTTTTTAATAAAACAGCAAAAAATGCTTTCAAAATTCAATGAGACCTTTTTTCTTTTCAATTCTACTGCGTGTCTATTTTTGAAAACTTATAAAAGGGGCCGGATTTATATATTCCCCTAAAGTTTGAGTGTTTTTCTGAAAGCAGCTTTAACGTTTGCGTTTGCATAATTTAACACATTGCATATTATTTTCTTAACAGATTGACACTAGCCGTCTTAAAATTGTGCATGAAATACACAAGCGATTAGAGGCTAAAATGCAATTTTCCAAACAGGGACCAAAGTGACTTTTAACTTCTTTCACTTGAGCTAAATCCAAACCACATTTTTCAATTTCGGCACCGATCAGAGTAAATGAGTACAGAAAATTGAAGTACTTAACGAGAGCAACCTAATCATGGCCTTATTTTCCCCGTTTGATCATATTTTTCACATCTGGTCATTGTAATAGCACGAAAAATGCAACAAAAGAGTTCGGGTCTTCTGACCAAACCCCTCGTTATCTCTTGTTCCAACCAATCAACGACGAGGATTCTGGTGTCAAAATGAAACTCGTTACACATGGAGTTAAAATTTGATTTTGAATATGTCAACTGATCATCGAAGAGTCATGAAATTAATAATTTCAGTTTGGGTTACCAAGTGTTTTTAGCTAAAATTTTGCCAGCTTTTTCAAAATCTAAAAACTACTGGTCAATGAAACTTTTGGTACCGTGAAATTAGCCGTGGTGAGGGGCTAGCTAACGGTGGTCACGATTTGTCGTCCAGACCCTGTAGCGGCGATAGCGAGCTTCCAAAGTTTGGTATGAAAAATTGGCTAAGTGAGAAAGAAGATGACAAATTTGATAATGTAAGGTGTCAAATTGTGCACATTTAAATATTAGGGTTTGATTTAGGAAAACGGCGAAATGTAAAGTGCCAAATTATATTAAGCCAATTCGATTTTGATGCTTAATTTTTTTTTTTGACAAATTTCACTTTAGTCCCTGGAATGGAGCATGTTACAAGCAAAAAGCGATGTGTCAATTTGTTAAAAAATAATAACGTGAGATGTTAGATTGTACAAACACAAATGTTATGATTTTATTCCGAAAAACATTCAAACGTTAACGGCTTGCTTGGTTTGATGGTAAGCAAGGGTAGAGAGATGTATGTTTACCCCTACCTCTTTTTGAGATGAGGTTACATAAGGGTACATAAAAATACTGAGATGAAAGTTTTACCCTCTCTTACTCTTGAAAGCTCCAATTTTCTTACCTCTCAAATTGGATAAGTTTTTTAATGTAACCTTACCCAATTTTTTAAGCACATATGAGGGTACATATGGAGGGATAAATCTTATTTTTCCATTAATTAACCTATTTCCAAACATCATTAATTTTTTTAATCCTCCTTATTTTTACCTTAGTTATCCTCTTTTATCACTTTATTAATTAACTTTATCACACCTCATGCAAGCATAGGGTAAGTGTTAAATTATATTAATTTATTTTAGGTCCAAGGAAGGGAGTATTAACAGAGTTCGAAGCACAAAACTTTATGTTTTTAGCATTTCTTTATCGTGTCTTCAAATTATTCATGGAAAACTCCAATGAATATGCTGCTGCTATCTCCAATGATTTGTTTAACTTCATTTTATATGATTAATCTAGTGTATAATGAAAATTAGCCTTAAAAAATATGGAATAACAGCAAAATTGCTGATGAAATAACCAAAAATGGATAAGATGGCAGATGTCATAATTCATTCATGGCATCATCATTTAACAAACATAACTTTCAGAAGCACTCGCAAGCAAGAAAAACCCCTCTGTTCCTTGACACGCAACCAAACTCACCTGCTCTCTTCATAACCAAACCATAGACTTTTTATCTTTTTGGAACCTTATAAACTCCACATTTCATCGAACACAAGATCCTCACTTCTTCACTGTCCACTTTCAACTTCTAGCCTGCATACCCATGGCGATCCTCGCTTTCTACTATTTTACAATCTATTTGGCTCTAAATTTATGTATCGAGTCAAAATATATAGCTTATAATACCACGGGAACGATTGTTCCGGGCAAAATTAATGTTCATTTGGTGCCTCACTCGCATGATGATGTTGGCTGGTTGAAGACAGTTGACCAGTACTATTTTGGCGGTAACAATTCGATTCGGGTAAAGGGTGTTTTAAGTCAAGGAACCTTTTAATTTAACTTAAAAGTTTGATTTTTGAAAAAAATTTGATGGGTTTTTATCTATTTTGGTTTGTCGTGAGTAGGGGGCGTGTGTACAGAATGTATTGGATTCTGTCATTTCTGCTTTGTTTCAGGACAAGAATCGCAAGTTCATATACGTTGAAATGGTTAGCAGTTTCTATTCTCTTTTTTCCCAGACATTGATGCATGCTTTTTGAATTTTATTGTTATCATTCAATTTGTTGTAATTCAGGCATTCTTTCAGCGGTGGTGGAGACAACAAAGTGAAACAATGAAGGTCAAAGTGAAAGAGCTTGTCAACTCTGGTCAACTGGAATTCATGTAAATTTTAGTGAATACAGTTATATAACCTGTTTTCTTATTATTTTGTGATTAATGATTATAATTGCTATATTGGGAATGAGTTTTTGGTGTTAATAGAAATTAGAGTTATGAACTCGTCATTCTTGACTGATTGTTGTATGTATGTTCTTATCCCTTGGGAAGAAATGGGGGAATGTGTATGCACGATGAGGCATCCCCACATTACATTGATTTGATTGATCAGACAACTCTTGGGCATCGATTTATAAAAGATGAATTTGCTCAACTTCCTAGAGTTGGTTGGCAGATTGACCCTTTTGGACATTCTGCTGTTCAAGCTTATCTGCTTGGTGCTGAGGTATAACTTGACACTATAATTTGTTTTTCAGTAGTTTTTTGCTTATGAGTGGGTGTTATTTTTCTATATTGTGATCGCCAATGATTGATGTCCTGAGTTATTTAACTTATTACATGTATCTGAGTCACAAGAGGCTGGTCTCAATGTGTGTTGTTTTTCTTATTGGATATTGGTGGTGGTGAAGCAAGTCACAAGTTTCAGCAGCATTTTTTTCTAGTCCCAAAAAGGAAAAGAAAAAGAGTCATTATATCTATGTGACATGACATTTCATGTACATGCAGAGCATTGGAGAAAGAATTAAATTTTTCTTCATATTTATCTGAAGATTATATATATATATAGAATAACTTTGTGAACTTTGCAATCTGTGTGCTGAATTCTTTTGTTTGCAGTTAGGATTTGATTCTCTATTTTTTGCTCGAATTGATTACCAAGACAGAGCTAAGCGATTAGAGGAGAAAAACCTTGAGGTTATCTGGCGGGGTTCCAAGTCTCTTGGTTCCACTTCACAGGTTGGGGGTTTCATATATATATATTTCTTTTTGCCTTTCATGTCATTTGTTTTCACAAAATGAGATTTTCTTGTATATTGTCTTAATGTTCTTTATGGAAGTAGAGTATGATTTATTTGTATACGAAGTTCCTGGCATCTGTTTGACTCCTTCCACTGGTAACTTTTTATACAGATATTTACTGGTATATTTCCTCGGCATTATGACCCCCCTGATGGTTTCACATTTGAAATAAATGATGTATCCCCTCCTGTTCAGGTAAATACCATACAATAAACAAGGACATTTGTTTAGTTTTATGGAACTACAATTTACATGGCACTTGTGTTGAAGGATGACGATCTTCTATTTGACTACAATGTTCGAGAGAGAGTCAATGACTTTGTTGCTGCTGCTTTAGCTCAGGTAATATCTTAATAGTTGCTACATAGTCTTTCCTTTTCTTTTTTCATTAAGCCATGTATATCAAGGGTAGCTGTTGTTGATGCTGTATATTGCTAATAATCCATGGATATATCCTGTAATTTTGTTATTGTGTAATATTTTAAAGCCTATAAATTTGATAAGAAAGTTAAGTGTCATTGTGAATGCTCTAGGTTGAATACTATGTTTTCCACTCTGTATTTAGGATTACTGACAGTTGATCTAGTTTTCTTTCTTCGTTCCCCTCTATTTTAGGCTAATGTAACCAGAACAAATCATATAATGTGGCTCATGGGGACAGATTTTCGATATCAATATGCTAATTCATGGTTCAGGCAGATGGACAAATTCATCCATTATGTTAATCAGGTACCATTTTTCTTTACACTTTCTGATGATTATGCACTATAGACAAAAGTTCCAATTATTTTCCGTTTCTTGTTTCATATTGTGCTACGTGATACTTTTTTTTTTTTTATTGATAACTGCTAGGATGGTCGTGTAAATGTTTTATATTCAACCCCATCCATCTATACTGATGCAAAATACGCAGCAGACGAACAATGGCCTGTTAAAACTGAAGATTTCTTCCCGTAAGTTCACTTTCGTATTTTAATTTCCATGCTTTATGTTTTACTTTGGAACCTTGCTGAAAGAGTACAAATTAATGTACTCCAGGTATGCAGATCATCCAAATGCATATTGGACAGGTTATTTTACGAGTCGACCAGCCTTTAAAGGCTATGTCAGGATGATGAGTGGTTACTATCTCGTATGATTCCGTGCCTTTCAAACTTCATCATTGAATCTTTTTTCTAAATTTTCTTATAGGCTCTGCATTTCTTCCATAAGAATTGATTGCTGTTGCTGTTTAAAATTAGGCTGCGAGACAACTTGAATTTTTCAAAGGCAGGACTAGTCCAGGATCAAACACTGATAAACTTGCTGATGCTTTGGCACTTGCTCAACATCATGATGCAGTTAGTGGTACACAAAGGCAACATGTAGCTGCTGATTATGCTTTGCGGTTATCAATTGGCTACTTGGAGGTACATTTCAGTTTGATGTCCAACTACTATCTGCAGCTTGATGGAACTAACACCTCGTATAAGACTTACAGGCTTCAATTATATCTCTCTGCAGGCTGAGAAGTTAGTAGCTTCTTCTCTTGCTTTCTTAGCAGAGTCGAGATTGAGCAGTGGACAGGGGAGGACAGACACAAACTTTCAGCAGGCAATATTTGTCTCTGAATTATTTTCTTAGTTTCCATTTTGAAACTATTTCAAATTGTCTAAATATGTGTTAATTGAAGTGGCTTATAATATTCAATGCTTAAATTTATACAATCATAGTTTCAAGGTGATCTACAAATTCATAATAACCTATAAAATATTCATTGTGGTCATGATAATTCAAAGGATTATATCGCTGTTGAATCTGATACAGCTGGAGCTTGTCTTTTTGAATGTTTGTTCCTTTCCTAGTTTTTTTGCACCTGCAACAAAACTTCCTTGTATACAAAAATTACAAAGCTATGTCCCATCTGTTCTCTATTACTTCTCTTCTGGAAAATAGGGCATTATATTTGCTTCTTTACACTATGAAATAGTAGACCAAATCCTTTTTCTTTCCAAATGAAGCGAAAATTTTGCTGAACTAAGCTACTGTGTGAATTTTCTGATCAGGATTATTTTGTAGTTTCTTTTCTTAATTTTTACTCTCTGAAATTTTTTTGGGCAGTGTCCTCTGCTTAATATAAGCTACTGCCCTCCATCTGAAGCTATTTTGTCTAATGGGAAAAGCTTGGTCAGTGCCCTTTGCGCTTTTTTCACATGTTTCCATGTTGCCATTTTCCTATCTATAGTCCTGTTCTCTTTTTGCAGGTTGTTGTTGCTTACAATCCTCTCGGGTGGAAGCGAGATGAAGTGATAAGAATTCCAGTGAGATTTTTTTTTTTTACCGCAGTACTTGTAAATTTAAGAGCATCTCTTTCCACAAAAGAAGTCAACTTTAGGAAACTTTGCCAATAGCCTCAACAATATTATTTTTTCTTCAGATATGCATGCACTTCTTTAGAGAAATTACTGATGCTGGTATTTTATGCTCTTTTGTGACTTTGGTTGAATGTGCAGAAGAAAATAATTTTATTGAAGCTAATTTACACTCAAAGATTGCTATATCACCTTTAAATCCAACTAGAAAGTGAGCAATAAGTTATAAAGGAGAAAATGCCTTTTCAATTGAGGGGCCTTCAGTTCAATTTTGATTGGAAAACTTTGACAAATGACAATACCAGCCAGCAGTAGTTTGAACATCAAGAGCTTGATATTTTCATTTGTATAACCAAATGTCATATCAAATTTTCTACAGGTTTCTACAGAAAAAGTTGTTGTTCAAGATTCTAATGGGATAGAAATTGAATCTCAACTTTTACCCATATCAAATGCAACTTTGCGCTTAAGAAATAAGTATGTTAAAGCATATCTGGGTAAATTCCCAAGTGAAAGACTCCAGTATTGGCTTGCATTTTCAGCATCCATACCGCCCCTTGGTTTCAGCACTTACACAATTTCAATTGCAAGACAGACAGGTTAGCAATATTGACCTGTAGAGTTGTATGTTTCTGTGGAATTGATGATTTAGAAATTGTGTGTACAAGTACTGACAATTTGTTTTATTTTATAATCTGCATTGAAGGGTCCAGTTCAATTGTCTCTCTGGTCCAAAAGTTGGGGGAAAGGACAAAGGAAACCATAGAAGTTGGGCAAGGAAGTTTAAAGCTGCTTTATACTGCAGATGAAGGGAAGCTTACTCGTTATACTAATAACAGAAGCCTGGTAAATTGCTATTCGATTCTAATTTTAGCTTTCACCATTTGTTGAAAAAAGTGTGATTTGAATTTTCATGGCCCTCATGTCTCATTCTGATATTTTTTTTGTTGGTTTTTTCTCTTTGAGACTTACAATTTCTAAACTACTTACAAATGCTGCATTACCAAGGTTGCTGCTGCTGTGGAACAATCTTATAGTTATTATACTGGAAATGATGGCACTGATGAAGATCCACAGGTAGTCATTTTGGCTCATAACTTGAGAGAGTGGCCTGCAACTATTTAGCTTGACGAGATTTCCATTATCTGTTGAAGGCATCTGGAGCATACGTTTTCCGCCCAAATGCTACCTTTCCAATCAAAACTGACAATCAGGTAATTATATTCATCAAAGCTTGAAAAGCTTTTACTTCATAGAATAATAAATTGTTACAATCAATTAGATTGAAAGTGCAAAATTATTTTTTATCAGGTTGCTCCAACTTTTGTGAGGGGTCCAATACTGGATGAAGTACATCAGCAGTTCAACCCTTGGGTATCTCAGGTAGTTAAGAGATTTAGAATATCTGCCTTTCCTCATATGTGAAAATGAATCTGCATTTAGCTTTCTTTCAAAGGCTTTCTCTTCTACTTTTAGTAACACTATGCCATGTGGATGCATAGGTTACCAGAGTCTATAAGGGGAAAGAGCATGCTGAAGTTGAGTTCATTGTAAGTTGTTCTCTTATGCAATGATTTTACTTTAAGGGCTATCTCTTTGTTTGGTTACACATACTATCTTTCCTAGAGTGGCTTATTGATTTGATTTTATGACATTTAGGTCGGTCCTATACCCGTGGATGATGGAATTGGGAAAGAAATCACGACTCAAATTACAACTGCCATGAAGACCAATAAAACATTCTATACAGACTCTAATGGACGTGATTTTATTAAACGGGTAAATTGAGAGTTGAGCAGTCTACAGTATTTATTTTATCTAACAGTATTCTTGTCTTTGTTTAGTTTTTGTTTTGTCATTATTAAACAATATGTTGATTCCATCTTCATTTACAATCAAACATGTCACTGCATTTATTTTTTGGATGGAAATTTCACTTACTATAATGTCTAAACGAGAATCTTAATTTTGTGTAGCTTGAGGATATTTATTTTGAATTTTACTTTTGCTCTGTCTACCTTTTCTGATGCTTCCAGAAATTTGCAGGTTCGGGATTTCAGGACAGACTGGGACCTCAAAGTGAATCAACCAGTTGCTGGAAATTATTACCCTGTATGTCTTCTATAAAATTCCTTATTTATTGTTTTCATCTCTTAATGTTCTGTTGTAGCATCCAACACCCTTAAGTCTTGGGTTATAGTTTTTACCACGGTCTGAATTTTGTATGTGTTTGTTTGCTGGATAAGCAAACTATTTAGTGACGACAGAATCCTTTCTATGCAAAATTATATGTAAGATATCCTTGTTGAGCAATATCTTCACTGGAAGATATGTATGTTTCAAAAAGACTTTTATTGTTTCATCTAGAAATTGATAAATGTCATATGAGAAAAATAGCCTTTTCGAGCTTCGTTAAAGCTACAAAATTCGGAGTGGCATGCCACATTCTCATAACCTCCATCTATAGCATTTGAATGAAAAATAATGGTGATGCAGCAGGATTTCGTTGATGGCAGTTTATGCAGTTATATTGCTCCAGAGACCAATAGGGTAGAAACACTTAAGCTTTGCGGACTAACTTAGGAAACTGGGGCTCAGCTTACCCTATTGTATTTTTTGTCTATGAATCCCTCTAAATTTTTGAAATAAACCCTTATCTAAGTCATAGGTTTGCACCAAACTTGTTTTTGTATATTTTATCTCGAACATGAGCACTCAGCCCCTAAATTTTTGTGGTTGTATTCTTCCTATCAAAGGCTCAAGTTGTTGCCGGAAAGCCTAATATTGATAGAAATTGTATCACATCTGCTTTTATTTAGATTGCTAGAAAATCCATGTTCTATATTCTTCTGCTCAACTTTTTCATGTCTTGTCTGGATATTCTTATTTATACTTTTCCAAATTTCTTTCCTCCCCCCCACCCCCCACCCCAAAAAACTCTTATTTTTTCTTGCACTTCCTCTTTTCTAGATTAATCTTGGAATTTATGCACAAGACAACAGCACAGAGCTCTCAGTGTTGGTGGACCGCTCAGTAGGAGGGTCAAGCTTAGTGGATGGTCAAATAGAACTGATGCTCCACAGGTTATTCTTGATAGTTACTCGTCATATATATAATTTTATTTTTTTAATAATCCATCGTGTTTCTTGCTTTCCTTTGTTAGGATGATATCTAACCCATTGTCTGGTTTACAGGAGGTTGATTCATGATGACAAAAGAGGTGTTGGTGAAGTGCTCAATGAGACAGTTTGTTTCTTAAATGAATGCGAGGGTTTAACTGTATGCACTACTCTGGACTGTCAAAAAGTTATTTTTTTGTGTATAGTCTTATTTCTCAGGGTGCAGCACATTGTTAGGCTTTTGGATTCAACTAAGCATACTTTTTAACTTGCTCATCTGCAGATAAAAGGAAGGTTTTTCATTAATATTGATCATGTGGGAGAAGGTGCCAGGTGGCGTCGGACAGCTGGCCAAGAGATATATTCCCCAGTTCTCTTAGCCTTCACAGAGCAGGTATGGCAACATTTGAAGTATACTTGTTACATGAACTTGCAATGCTGAGGTAATCGTATTTTTTCCAAATTTGCAGGATGGAAGTAATTGGATAAATTCCCATGCACCTACTTTTACAGGAATTGATTCATCCTACGCTCTACCTAATAATGTTGCTGTTATAACCCTTCAGGTAAGTCAGAAAAAAGCACCTCACGAATCAGAATTGGATGCTTGAAGAACAATGTGTGCATTTCTCATGCTTTTTATTTTGGAGTCCTTGATGAAAACAGTATGAAGCTTTATAGTTTTGTATTCATCTTTCCATAAGAAGGAATGAAGTTTTGATCAATTTCTGAACATTGCAGGAACTTGAAAATGGAAAAGTTCTTCTTCGGTTGGCTCACTTATATGAGGTCTTAACTCCTCCCTTCTCTTAATTGTTTGTTATATGCAGTGCCTTCTCTGAATGATAATATTTAAGAAGTCCGCATAATTTCAACCATTATTTTTCTTGTTGGGCATTCGTTTTCTGCAAAGACTGGAGAGGACAAAGACTATTCTACAATGGCAAGCGTGGAATTGAAAAAGCTATTCCCAAACAAGAAGGTAAAGCAACAGAGACATTGTTAGAATGTGGACCTTACATTTGATTAAGAATCCATATAACTATACTTTAACAATATGACATTTTCGTTTGTCAGATAAGTAAAGTAACGGAGCTGAGTTTATCTGCGAATCAAGAAAGAGGCGAGATGGAGAAGAAGAGGTTAGCGTGGAAAGTAGCAAATGATAAAGAAGAAAGCAAGGCGGCGAGGGGAGGAGCTGTAGATCCGGTCAACTTGGTAGTGGAACTGGCACCAATGGAGATACGAACCTTCTTGATCGATTTAAATTATCTGCAAATGTTTGGTTCCTGATAGAGCACAGTTTGCAGTATAATTATTATGTTACTGAATAACAAACAAACAGACAACATTCTCAATGAAGTAATTGAAATTAGTTGTTAAACTTTTGAAAAAATTTCATTACAATTTACATTTACAGATTGAGAAACAGAAAGCAGGAAAATAAGAGTAGCAAGGGGTCCAGTTCTATTGACTTGCCTTCAAAGTTTAGTAGTAGCAGTTCATCATTTGGTTAAAAGTGAAAGCATCATTGCTATAAGTCAAAAATACAAGTTTCTTTTCGAAAGCAAAAGTCAATTAGAGGTTAGATTATATAAAAAATTTAGTTAAAAAACATTATATGAACCAAAACAGTCATATTGACCAATAGCCTAGCAATCGGATTAAGGCCCTTCAACAACTTTTTTTTCTTTGTTATTAAAAATTTTTTTATTGAAAAAAAATTGTCTATAAATTTCATTATTTTCAATTTGGATTGAAAAAAGAACAACTTAATTTTTTTTTTGTAAAAAAAAAAACTATGTGCCAAAAAAAAAATAATGCTATAAATTTTAAAAAGTAACACCAACTATATCCAGTTATTTTGTCAGATTATTTAATTGAACAACCTCTTACAAATACTATATGTTTTTAGACCAGTTTTTCTCCAAATTATTATTCTTTTATTCAACCTATATATATATATATATATATATATATATATATATATATATATATATATATATAGACACACACACAACTCAATAAGAATACTATTATTATTTGGGGGACAATTAACGAGATTTGGGCATAAATATTTTTTTCTTAGATGATATCAACTCTAACTTTTTTTTTTTTTTTTGATAAAAAGACTGGTTGCAAAAGAAAATTAGGCCTACTTGTAGTTTTATAACGAGAATAAGAAATCAGAAGTACAACAATTGTCGATAATACTACCTACCCATTTTCCTAAGATTATCAAGTCAACCAAAGAACTAAGAAATTAACACTACGTTGATAAGGATTAATAATGGAAAAACGAATATGGAAACTCAAAATCAGAGGTACAGTATAAGTTTTTCGTTGCTTCCAGTAGATATTGAGGAATTTCATCAAACATTTGATGTTCATCATCCTCCTCCTATGTTGCCCGCTTTAGCACCAATTGATTTCATTTTTTTCATTTTTTTTATCAGAAAGTTTTCTCCCTGATAGACAACCACTTACATAAACTAAGCCAGCTAAAGAAGCAATAGTTATATCCGATCATAGATCGAAAAGGAAAGTAGTAGGAGATCCGATCTGAAGGTTGTCGACAAGCATGAATGGATCCAACCATAAAGTAAAGATGAAGCCAGCAGGAGTAGCAAAGAGCATGTAACACCCCTTATAAGCTTACCGAAGTAGACCTATAAGAGGGCCACACGTATAACTCCTCTTCTAAACCCACAAAGGAGTCTATAAGAAGCATTACCACTTTCTTGGTTTTCGAGTCGGTAACCCTAAATATACCTTTTATTCATAAAATATCACATCCATAACACATTAGCTAATTCCACTATTGCATGCGATTTACAAAATACAAATATTTCAATAACCAAAAGAATATATATATACATAGCCATTATCAATCCTAAATTGATTTATGTACATGCCAGACCTAATTATTACAAAATAACAAGAGCTATACCAAAAGAATATGTCTGCTGAGCTAATGAACCGGCTGCGACAACGACTGACACTGCTACTACTTCAACCTACGAGTTTAGACAGGTAAACTCGCTGAGCAAACTTTTGCTCAGTGGAAGCTTTAACCGAAGTTGAAATAAAACATTTATATAAAAGCATTTGAAAATATTGAAATGGAATATAATAAATCTTTGTATTGAAATCAAGTAGACACATCTCAATATACAACATTGTTCATTCAAATCATAATTTAGCTCTAGTGGCACTCAAAAGAACCAACGATAAGAATCGGGGCCCTTATGCGTATCCCATGTAGCCATTTGTAGACTAATACGTCGATACCATAAGTTGTATTCTCATTCTTTTCCATATCTAACACGTATTCCGTATAGCCATTTGTAGACTATATCGCCAATACGGTTTTGTATATCATACATGTATCAATTTCATATCATATCATTTCCGTGGTTTTAACCCTACGATGCATCGTATTCTTATCACTAGCGTTCTAAGGCGAGCCACATGAGCTTAAGGAAATTCACATCATTTCACATATTCAAATAAGATCAATATCAAGTGCCATATTCCTTCATTCTTTTCATATTTCATGCTCAAACGTTTCTTGTGCATTACTATTCTCAATGATGTCTTTATTCAAGAAAATACATCATTTGAAACATAGTCAAAACTCATTTTGATTGAAAAATCAATTGTTCTAAAAACTGCAGTTGATGTCACGCGCGAGACCCCTTGGTCGCGGGCGTGACAAAACCCCAGTAAGGACGTCGCACTCGAGACAATTGAGTCGCGAGCGTTCCGACCTCCACTGGAACTTTATCACTCAAATCATGTTTTATTCGCAGGTGCGCTCAGGGTGTTGCTGGCGAGACATCAACAACTCTGTCGACAGTGCAGGCACAACAGGTAGATCACGGAAGCTACGCTGTTGATGAAAGCCGTTGCGCGTGACGGTTAGGTCGCGGGAGCGAATATCTGTTAAAACGCAGACTGCAGTTTCGAAAATCACCATTTTCAACATCAACAACTCATAAATCAAATACTCAAGCTTGGAAAATCATTCTAAAGCATCATTCACCTTTTATAAGACTCAAATCAAAGCTTAAACACAATAAATCACAAAACCTCACTTCAAAATGCCATAACAACTCAAATATTCAAATATGCAAAGAGATTCAAAATCAACTTTAAGAAAACTAGGTTAAAGCATCAAACCTTAGATAATGAGCTTTTCCCAAAGCTCAAGCTACCTTATTTCCCTTGTCTTTAGCTTTCACTTCTTGATCACCTAAAGACACAAACATTTTAGCTCATTATTTGAAGAATTAAGACAAAACCCTAACTCATATACCTATAGTCTCTTCCATCAACCAACCCTAATATTTCTAGTTCATTGAATACGAATCAAACAAGAGATTCACTTAGCCTCCATAAAACCCTAACCTAACTTTACCATTTAAATAGGATAACCAAACTTTAACCACACTTCTTACCTTTAACCTTGGCTCTTTCTTGATGTCCTTAAGTGCTAGAGCTTGAGAAATCCTTCTTTGGTCGAGTAATGGTGGCCGGCTAGAATAGGAGAGTGGATGAGGAAGAAATGATGAGAATTATTGAGAGTAGTAAGAGATAGGAAAACGAGAGAAAGAAGGGGGAAGAGGGACGGCGAGAATGAAGAAAGAAAGGAAAAATGAAGATGGTGGAAGAAGATTCTAGGCCTTGGTGGATATTTTAAGTTGGTGGGCTTTGGGTTCATTGGATTATAGAAATTTTGTGGTGATCTTAGCCTAACTCACCCATATCATCTTTTCTTCCTTCAACTAATGAGGCCCATTAGTTATTAAGCCCAATTCTTATATTATAATTCATAGCTCTTAACCCTTACTTAGTTTTGCATCTAGCCCAAACATACATATGTATATACATATACTAGATCAAGTCTCATTAAACCCGAAAGTAAATAACAACAATGAATTACCTTAAATCTAGTCGACGCTAGCACGGATTTCAAGATTGACTTTGACGCCTCTATACCTCGGGACCCGAAATTCCTATAAAAACGATATTAGCTATGACAACTCAAGGAATACTAACTAGTGAATAAATGGGATGTTACAGAGTATATCTAGAGCTCAAGCTAATCTAAATGAAGCAAAGAAGCACAAATCTGATTTAAGTGAAAAAAGAAAGGAATGTGACTGCAATACAAGAAGGAAAATTACACATAAGCAAAAAGAAAATTGCATAGAGGCAAAGAAACAAAAAAAATTGCATAGAGGCAAAAAAATTGCACTATTCTTTCAAAGAGAAAGACATAAGCAAATGATTATTGGATTATCGGGAAAGAGGAAAAATGGATAAAGATAAATTGAAATTCTATATTATAAAAAAGGATAAAAATACAAAAGTCAATAATTATAAAGATAAATAATGAGATAACATTTAAGATAAAATATATTTTCTATACAGTAATGTGATACCTTTTTCTAGTTCTTCAAAACATTTGAAGTTTTCTTCTACATTGATAAAAATTCGATTTGGGTGCAAAGAAGAGCTTGTGCTATTTTCGAAGTTAAAGAACTCCGAAATGGATCAAATATTCTCCATCCGGTACTAAAACAAGATTCAGAGGCAACAATAGATATAGGAATTGCAAGAACATCTCGAGTTACTTGTGAAAGTATAGGTAAGTGTGCACTATTGTTCTTCTACCAAAGTAAAACATCAAAACCTTCGACACCATCTTCAATAGCTTCGCTCAAATACATTTCCACATCTGATTTTTGTGCACACATAAAACCTTGCCTAAATTTGTGCAACTCCTCTTGTAAAATTGATTGAGCCATCACATTTGGATCATCATCTATTGTAATTGATGAAGTTTCTTCACCTATACTTTCAGGAGCAAGTACTTTTTTGTATTCATTAAACAAAACATTCAAGGTAGAGTGTACATCCTTTTTCATCTCCCCACTTAACTTTTCATCATATATATTATCAAAAGCAAATCCAATCCATTCCATCTTATATCGAGGATCAATAATAGCAACAATATAGATATATTTATTCATCTTCTTTGGATTTCTTCAATATTTATCATATTTTTCTTTCATATTTATTGCCATAGCACTCAATTTACTATCATTGCTACTAATTCACTGTCTCAGCATAATATGAATCATATAAATCTCTTGAAAAATGAATTAGAAATGACAAAAAAAGAATTAGAAATATTTAAAGTGATATTGTAAAAATGTTTCAAAAAAAGGACAAATTTTGAAACCTTTTTCCAATTATTTTTAAATGGTGGTCCCTTAAACTCATCAACACGAAGATCTACGGAATAATGGGGGTTTACTTCTTAAACCTACCAAATGTTTTTTGGAATTTCTTAGTGGTTTCTAACATTAGGTAGGTTGAATTCCATCTTGTAGTAACATCTAAATAACAAAAATTTTAACTGAATTAACTCTTTTTCAACACACTCTTTGAATGTTTTCAACATAGCTGGAGATTGTCTAACAAAGCGCACTATATTTTTGTCATTTTTAACAGCAATGTCGACATCTTCTAACCCATTCGTAACAATTAAATTGAGCATAAATCTAGTAGACCAAAATCCATGTACCTATTTTATCTTTTAAATATGAAATTGCAGTATCATTTGAACTTGCATTATTTACAGTTATAGTGCTCATTTTCTTTATACCCCAATGCAACAAACATATCTTAATTTCTCTCCTAATATCTCAACCCCTATGACTAACAATTGAAGTAAAATTTATGATTTTTTTTTCAACTTCCAATCATTATCAACATAATAAATTGTAAGACACATGTAATTAATTTTCTGTATGGAAGTCCAAGTGTCCATAGTCAAAGAAACCCTTTGTTGGCTACTTTTTAACATGGATTGAAAAAGACTATTTTCCTCAACATAGAGATTGAAGACGTCATGAGAAATTATGATTTTAGAAGGAATTTTAAATATAGGACAACATACTGATATGAAATATTGGAACCCTTCACTCTTAACAAAATTAAAAGGCAACTCATCAACTATGATAATAAATGTCAATGCTTTTCTTATAGCATCTTGGCTAAATATCCATGTGCCAAGTGTACTCCATTCTCTTAATTTGCTAGGTTTAAAAGTGAGTTGTATTTGCTTAGCATCAACACTAAAATTTAATCGCTTACAAATGATATAAAAATGAACCAGTACCATTAGAGCTTTCTTAGGGATATACTCTACCATAATGGTTGCATCGACCTTCCATGTTTCCATCGGAAGTCTTATATTTTGTAAAATGATTCCATACATTTGACATTGGCTTAACTACCCTTCTTTTTTTCTTGGCAGTGGCTGCTACAAGATGTACATGTGTAGTAGTATCAACTAGTTGTGGATGATTCTCCACATTTTCAGTAGCATCCATAACCAAAAAGGATGAGGCAGCAGAGGCCCTATTATGCATAAGCATTTACTCAATTTTAGTCACAGAAGTATACAATTTTAGTCACAAACATATTGATTTCAGTCAAATAATAGCAATTTCAGTTAAAAATAGCATTTCAATATGTGTTTACCAAATTTTAGTTTGCATTTACCTAATTTTATTAAAAAAATATATCCATTTTCAGTCAGAAAATTATAAAATTCATTCATAAAACTAGTCAACATGCATTTATCAGGACATCACTTAAAAATAGATGAAACTCACTTAAAATGACACTGAGAAAATTAATTTAAAATTTGAATTTAATATAATAACTCAATAACACTTTTAACTATTGAAATCAAATATTTTATAACTTAGTGGTTATAATCAATCCTTAAATGTTTCATTAGTGTTGTTAGGGAACAATATAACCATGCTAGTATCTTTTTCAGTTTCAAAAGACAATATAGAGTTGCTAGAAAGAGTTTCCATCTCTATATTCTCTATGTCCCATCTTGGAATAATCCTTCTCTTTAACAGTATCCGTAGGGCTAGCACTGCAATATATAAACTAGTAGTAAAACAACCTCCAAGTGCAAGTCCAACAAGAAGTTTTGTGTTTTTTTTTACGAGTTATACTAGGATCAGAGGCTGACCCAAGATTTTTAATTTGGTAGGGCACTATGTAAATAATACCTCAAAAATCAGTAGTTTAGTGGGACACTTTTAATTTTTCATGTAAATTCCATTTTTTTTTTACTTTTGGTGGGGCGTGTGCACCCCACGCCCCCAAGTAAATCCGCCTTTGACTATAATGGGCATTTTTAGATTGATTGGAGCTAGAACGTTGTAAAATTGTACCATAAAATCAGTAATTTGGTGAGGCACTTTTAATTTTTCATGTAAATTCCAATATTTTTTTGTACTTTTAGTGGGGCGTGTGCACCCCACGCTAGGGGTGGACAAAACCGAACAGTAAATCGAAACCGAACCGAATAATTGGTTAACCAAATTTTCGGTTCGATTTTCGGTTCTTAAAATTTGTAAACTGAATTTTTGGTTCGGTTTTCGGTTCGTGATATGGTATGAACCGATTTTCATTTTATATGTAAAATTCGGTTAAAATCGAATTCGAACCAAAACCAAACCGAAATTCGGTTAAAACTGAATTTCAATTTGGTTTTCGGTTTATAAAATTTACATTCAATTTTGAACCGAAAACCAAAAATCGGTTCAGTTCACCAAACCGAACCGATTTTACCCACCCCTACCCCACGCCCCCAAGTAAATCCGCCTTTGACTAGAATGGGCATTTTTAGATGGATTGGAGCCAGAACGTTGTAAAATTGTACCATAAAACCCCGTATTTCCTGAAAAGCTAGAAATTGAAAGGGTATCAAACTGACTTTCAGATGGTATAGGTCCTTGAAGATTGTTATCACTAACATTGAATGAAAACAAGAAATGGAGAACATCGAGAGATGCAAGAATTTCCCCAGATAGCTTGTTTCCAGAAGGTCCAATTTCTCTAAGTTGATGAGATTCGATATTTGATCAGAGAGACCCAATTTTTTTTAAATAGAGTTCTATAAGAACATTAACTAAATAAAAAGACTACTAAGAATAAAATTATCTAAATAGAAAGACTATAACCATTTCATGAAAGCAGAAACTGCTTTTATGAATAACCCATGAAAAATCTCTATAAACTGCATTTAGTTGTTGCCTTAGAGCTAAATTTATATAACAATAAGCTAAACCATATCACATATGCAGCCATGGAAATTCTTACGAATTAGGTACAGTTTAAAATTACAAAGTATGTAGTTAATAAAGTAAGCTCAGAAAATAAAGAAATTGATGACAACAAGAAAGAAGTCTTTTCTTTAAAAAAAAAAACTTACCCAAAAGAGAAGAGAAAATGATTTTGAGATTTTGTGTGGGTATATGGAAAAACAGAGACTTTTGCTTTAATTAAAAGGGAATAATAAGTCTTCGAAAAAATACTTATCCAGAGGAGACTTTTTCGGCGAGAACTTACACGCTATAAGGAGTTGAGTTAATGGAGCGTTAGAAGCGTCGTCGGTCGTCGGAAAGAAGGTAGTTTATTGCTGGTCGTGGCGGTGGGTGATGGATCGTGTGGGTGGCAGAGACGATGGTAAGGCTGCGGTGCGGGCGGAGTGGTGGTGGTGGGTCGGTCATTGGTGACCGATGGATACAATGGATAGAAGAAGAGAGAATGAAGAGTGAGGTAGAAAAGAAATACGAAAGAGAGGACAAAAAAGGGATACCTAGAGTTTATTATTAACTTAAACATTTAAAACGTTAATTTGGGGAAAATTTTTTTCTTAACGAAAATTTTATAAATTAATGAATTTTAAAAAATATCTTATGGAAATATTTTTTAACAAAATTTTTTCCTCCAATTAATCGAAATTCATGAATGAACGCCCCTATTAGAAACCACACTTCTCTCTTTCATAATGGCTTTGGACTTTGAAATAGGGTTACAAATAACACCCTTATCTCCTCCATCTAGGGCTGCAAACGAGCCGAGTCGAGCACTGACCTGCTCGAGCTTGAGCTTGGCTCGTTAATTAAACGAGCCTGGATTTCCCGCTCGTGCTCGATTGGTTTATTATCGATCCGAGCTCGAGCCGAGCTTTTATCGAGCGAACACTGAGCAGTTTGCAAGCAGCTCGTGTCGTTATACATATTTTATCGACCGAGCCGAGCACTGGCCTGCTCGTGCTTGGCTCATTTATTAAACGAGTGAGCTCGAGCTCGGCTCATTAATTAAACGAGCATGGATTACCGAATTGCTTATCAACGATTTTCGACCTTATCTCATTATGCAAGTCATGTGCTTGCACCCCGAACTCAACACTAAACAACTCCATCTTCCTCAACCCGACATTTGGAGGAACTTAACAATTGCGCAAGATTATACATGCTAATTAAACTCGTATTCGTCTTTTTTAACATATTAAACTAGTATTCTAATATTTTCTAACTTTAATATTTTGCTGGATTGGTGATGCAAAATTTTTCTATGAAAATTACCAATATATTTATGAAAATAAACAATTACCATTATAGTAATACATTGTATTATATTACATATAAAGGAATAATAAAAATTTATTATTTGAAACTGAAAATTGATAATGATTTATTACATCACAATATTATAACATAACATTTTCTGCTCCTTAACATTGGCCCACGTTATTTAAAAACAAAACATGATTTGGATATTCTCGTTTTCCAATTTGAAAAAGGCCAAAAAAAAAAAAAAGGAAATGAAAAGAAAAGAAAGAAGAAAATAAAGCCATTATTTAGTAGTACTTTGAATGGAAGCTCTGCTGGAGAAACATCACTAAACAAAGCTTCCGTCTTTGTAGCCTTATCCATTGAAAAATTACGACTCTTAGCTTCCAATGATGATTTATTAGTCACACGCTTCTATTTCATCGCATTTCAGCTATTTCATTTCAGTGAAAGTTTTCCACTTCAATCTCCAAATGGAGATCAAACTTGTTTTCTTTCTGTTTCTTTTTCTGGGTATTGCAATTTCATGGGTAGAATCTAAGTACATGGTCTATAACACTTCACAAAGCGTAGTTCCTGGTAAGCTTAATGTTCACTTGGTTGCTCACACCCACGATGATGTTGGTTGGTTAAAGACTATTGATCAGTACTACGTTGGCTCCAACAATTCAATTCAAGTAATCTGTAATCCCTTTTTCTCTTTCTGTGTGATGGATTGTTTATGATGGATTTTAACTGGTTGGGTTTGAATTGAATAGGGTGCTTGTGTGCAAAATGTGTTGGATTCTCTCATTCCTTCTTTGTTGGCTGACAAGAATCGCAAGTTCATTTATGTTGAAATAGTAAGTATCTTTCTCCATCTTTCTTATTTTTGTATAATTATGGTTTTTTGCTGAAAGAAAATAGAGGAAACACAATAAACTAAAGTTCGATATCCTTTCAACTGTGTTTAATAATTCAGAGAATCATGTGAAATTTTTTTTTTTTTTGTATTTCAGCCGACCCCAACTTGTTTGGGACTAAGGCTTGTTGTTGTTGTTGTTGTTGTAGTATTTCTGGGTCTTCAAAACCTTGAAAATAATTCCTTTACTTCTCCATAGCCTACAACCAAGTGGAGAATTCTGCAGAAGTGGACCTATTTTAGTGCAATTCTTGGACAATTAGTTCAAATTTGAATTTGAAAGAGGAACATTTTTTCAGCCAACTGTAATGTAAGCTAGGATTTCACTGTGATCCATAGGTTATTGCTTTAAGCTGTTAGCTTCATAATCATGGTAGTACATCTCAAAATTGAAAGCATCATTTCTCTGTTCACTATTGCATAAGGACTGTGGAAAACTCACCATATAAGCACACATTACATACATAGACAACTATTACTGTATGGAGTGGTGGTATATTATTATATTTGTGATCCCTGTTCTTCCTTGATTATGCAGGCGTTTTTTCAACGATGGTGGAGACAACAGAGTGAGGCTATGAAGCATGTTGTCAAGCAACTTGTGAGCTCGGGTCAACTAGAATTCATGTAAAGTGCACTGTTACCTATTGACTTTGTAAAATTGCAACAATATGCACAATGCTTTACATTTTAATAATGTTTCATATCTGTCAAATCCATCAAACTTGCGTCTTGGAGTATCTATGACTGTTTCTCATAATTAACTTATGAAATTGTTAATCTTTGTCTGTGGGTGTGGCAGAAATGGTGGCATGTGTATGCATGATGAGGCGGTGACTCATTATATTGATATGATCGATCAAACAGCTCTTGGACATCGATTTATCAAAAAGGAATTCGGCGTGACACCAAGAATTGGTTGGCAAATAGACCCCTTTGGACATTCTGCAGTGCAAGCTTACTTGTTGGGAGCTGAAGTGTGGTTCTCCATCTTGAGCTCAACAATATCTGCAAAACTTAGGATCGTTTCCCTATTTTCCTAGCTATGTTATTGGACATCAGGATGATGTAATCAATCTTGTGTAGGTTGGATTCGACTCTCTTTTCTTTGGTCGGATAGATTACCAAGATAGAGCCAAGCGTAAAAATGAGAAGAGTCTTGAAGTTGTCTGGCAGGGTTCTAAGAGTCGTGGTTCATCTGCACAGGTGAAGCAAGCAGATTTTACCTGTAGCTTGCTGCAAACACACATTTTATCCTTGCTATGATTGAAATTTTATTAGATTCTGGAATCTTCTATTTTTACTTCTTTATCCTGTTTATAAATTTTCAGACAACGGTTTCATGTAAGTGCTTTTTTAATTGTAGATTTTCGCTGGTGCATTCCCTGAAAACTATGAGCCTCCACCTGGTGGATTCTACTTTGAAGTCAATGATCCTTATCCCGTTGTTCAAGTAAAACACAAAATTTTTCCTTTTTCAAATATGGTCCCTTCTCCATTGATTAATTTTCCAAATTAACTTTCTGTTTACGTCTGTTGAAGGATGACATTGATTTGTTTGACTACAATGTCCCAGAGCGAGTTAATGATTTTGTTGCTGCAGCAATATCACAGGTTCTCTCTCCATTTGGGATATTTCCCATCTAGTTAATTCTTGTTCAGTCCCTTCATGTATTTTCTGCTTATTGCAGCTCTTATGTCTAAAAGCAAATGTTTGAACAGTGTTATGTTATGTATATATTGAGATGCTATCTTTATGTTGTTCAAACTATTTGCGAGGGCCTTAATTCAAGTAAAGCTAACAGTAGTGAATCCATTCTCAGGCTAATATAACTCGAACAAATCATATAATGTGGACTATGGGTACAGATTTTAAGTATCAGTATGCAGAGTCATGGTTTCGGCAAATGGACAAGCTGATCCATTATGTTAACATGGTAAGCATTCCATAAAACTTTTTGCTTCGTTTTTATATGATTGCAGGTTGTTGTGAACATTGTATAACACCTTTCATAGCTCTTGTCTTTCCCCAGAATTCTAATTATTGCTAGTCAATTATATCTTATGTGAGAATTTCTATTTAACCTTATATTTAATAAGTTATTAAGGTTGAATGATTTTATATGTGATTTTTCAGTCAAGTATTGTCTCCCATAAAATTTAAGAGTTCAGTTTATTTCTTAACCCAATGACATTGTTATTTTATGTTTTTAAGTTCATTTTACTTTCATTTTGTGTAGAAATTGTAATTCACCATCTTGAAAAGAAAAGGAAAAGATTTGCTTATGTTTTTACATTATATTAGCATTTTGTTTAGTATTTCTTGATTTTTTAAAATCTTTTATACTTATTTTATGTGCAGATTTTTAAGGATATTAATCTAAATGTTTATTTATCCATCAATACACTTTTAGCCTAAGATATAATGAAAACAATTAAAAAAGGAGAAAATACAACTACCATGATATATGTAACTTACTAACATGACATGATACTCTTTTTTAACATTACCTTTTGATTGAAATTTTAATGTGAGCGATGCCATTGTAATTCCTGTTGTCTGACATTTCTCCCCCTTTGTACATCAAGTTGCTGCAAAGCCTTTAATAAACTCAAAACATACAGTAAGAATTGTAACTAACCATTAAAACTTGTGGAGGTCAGATATTTGAATTGTGGATCTTTCATGACCAAGTCCCACACTAATGTCAAGAAGTAGTAGATCCTTTGAGACCACTCTTGTCCATATGGTTCTAGGTTTACCTCTATCTCTTTTAGGTTCCTCCACCATCAAAGGGGTCTTCTTAGGATATGACTAGATGATCTCAAAAAGTATTTCACATATAGTATATTTGTTTAGTATTAAAATATCATAAGGTAGAAAATATTATTGTCTGATTCAAAGAAGAGTGGTTTTAGCAGTTTGCTACATGGAATGAGAGTAATAATGACAAGTGGTCTTTCCCATTGTAGAGGGATTGGGAAATGATAATCAACGCGGTGGGTGGGCCGGGGAAGTGGGGGAGAGAAGTGAAAAGGAAATAGCATCATTAGCTATTACTTAGTTAGATAAAAGGATACTAATACAAAGTGTAATATTGTCAAAAAAGAAAAAAAATATTCTAAAAGCATCTAGTATATGTATAAAGTAATTTTGATTCCTTATGGTTACACATGCATATTCCATTTAATCTTGTTCTCCAAATCATTGATTCTAAATTGGTTTGAATACTTTCTAGGATGGACGTGTCAATGCTCTGTACTCTACACCTTCAATATATACTGATGCAAAACATGCCACTAATGAAGCCTGGCCTGCAAAGACTGAAGACTTTTTCCCGTGAGTTCTAACATTTTATGTCATATGGTCTGTTTGATGATTGTTTCCTCATTTCTGAATAACTCTAAGAAGTTGAAATATAAACTCCAGTTATGCAGATCGTAAAAATGCTTACTGGACAGGATACTTTACGAGTAGACCAGCTTTGAAAGGCTATGTCAGGACGATGAGTGGCTACTACTTGGTATAATCCATTTGATTTTTCTTAATTTATTTAAAGAAATAATCCATCATGGTTCAGGTTATGTTATTTATTTATGTTTTAACTAAGCAGGCTGCAAGGCAACTAGAGTTTTTTAGAGGGAGAAATAATAAAGGGCCAACAACATACTCTTTGGCAGATGCTTTGGCAATTGCTCAGCATCATGATGCAGTTACTGGTACAGAAAAGCAACATGTGGCTAATGATTATGCTAAACGACTGTCAATAGGCTACACAGAGGTGAATTTTTCATTTAACTGCAATGCTTGCTGTATTTCTTCATTTTTTCTAAACATTAATCACTCAATCGCCATATTCTGCAGGCTGAAAAAGTGGTTGCAACATCACTCGCTTACTTGGCCGAGTCAAAATCAAGTTTCGGAGGCCAGAATCCAGCTACGAAATTTCAACAGGCAAAAAATATAGCCCTTTAATCTTGCATAGCCTACATTTCTTGGAATCTTTCCAAACATGAATGGATCACTTCTGCATACCTTCTCATCACAAACTCCCTTGTTTTTATTCTTTTCTTATTTGTACATGTTACAAGCACATATTTGATATAAAAGTACGGGTCCATGAACTTTTTTTATAAAATTATTAATGTATGTGATGATAAATTGAATTGATCATCGATAAACTCAGTGACTCAGTATTTTGAACATGAATGGGGGAATCTCTCCTTTCCTAAACTGTTTTAAAGTCATTGTTTGCATACTAAAAGAGTATAGTTATTATAATATTTAACTTAGCATCATCCAATACTGGCTAGAAATTTTGGCATTGGAATTGAAGTTAAACTGGTTTTTTCACAAGTGAATTTTTCTCCTTGGCCCC
Source organism: Croton laevigatus (assembly GCA_949640765.1). Classification (NCBI taxonomy): domain Eukaryota; kingdom Viridiplantae; phylum Streptophyta; class Magnoliopsida; order Malpighiales; family Euphorbiaceae; genus Croton; species Croton laevigatus. The sequence continues at coordinate 60,509 of CATIWJ010030442.1, forward strand.
TCCTTCTCCCCCCTCTCCCCCCCCCCCCCCCCCCCCCCCATTCTCTTTCTCTTCTCTTGCAGTGTCCACTTCTGAATATAAGTTACTGTCCTGCATCAGAAATTGATCGTTCTCAAGGTAAAAACTTGGTAAGTATAACATAGCATACAGAGTAATGTTCTATATTGTAATTAAACTTGACATCCTCATTCCAAATTGAAATATTTTCTTTTGTGCCTTCCTATCTATAGATTGTTGTGGTATACAATTCTCTTGGATGGAAGAGAGATGATGTAATCAAAATTCCTGTGAGTACTTCCATTCTGACCTTTCTCTTAATAAATTGAACTTTCCCTTGGTATTAGGTATGGGAAGTTTTTGAGTCCTTTTCTATTAATATAACAATTTTTGACAAAAGGAGAAGTTGGTCATGTTTTCCATTTGGCAACTTACAAAATCAAATCTGCTGTAGATTATCAATGATGCTGCTACTGTGTATGATTCTGAGGGAAGAGAAATTGAATCACAAGTTATTCCCCTAGTGGATGCATTTGTGGCTGTCAGGAATTTCCATGTTCAGGCATACTTGGGTCAACCACCAGCTGATACAGCTAAGTATTGGCTTGCATTTACAGTCTCTGTTCCCCCTTTTGGTTTCAGCACCTACACCATTTCAGGTTCCCAAAAAGCAGGTTAGTTAATTCATATGATGTGCGTTAAAATTAAGCTTGCCGTGGAGAACAACCTTGAAATGCTTTTCTCTTGGTTTTTGATGTAAAATTGTTATTTTGACTCTATCTTTTTGAACTGTAGGTGTTCGACCAAGCAAATCATCCATGTACACATTTCCAGGAAGTGAGCGATCTACAATTGAAGTTGGTCAAGGAAATTTGAAGCTTTCCTTTTCTGCAGATGAAAGCAAACATGCTAACTATATTAATCGCAGGAGCTTGGTATGTAATAGCAGAAGCTCAAGAATGCTATTTGTGTTTTTTCTCTGGATCATCTTTTGATACTATTATTTATGTTCTTATATCCAGTTGAGACAGTTACTTAATATGTGTCCTTCATGTACTGGTATGAAATTGTCTGTGTGGCTAGGCTTATAAGTGTCTCCTTTATTTTGAAGGTTGAGGAATCAGTTAAACAGTCATTCAGTTTTTATGCTGGATATAATGGGACTGGAAATGATAAAGATCCACAGGTATGGATGTTGAAAAGAAATTCCTCTTGTAATTTTCTTTCCTTTTTGAAGCATCTTCTCCTGAGATTAATCTATTATTAGATTATCCCTTTCCAATCTCTCATCTCAAGTTGTGTATATTGTGTTTTCCCACAAGAATTCTGGGGCATACGTCTTCCGTCCAAATGGCACATTTCCAATAAACCATGAAAAAGAGGTTTGCAATGCCTTCTGACATAATTTTTCATATGAACAAGTAGTCGCTAGTGCTCACTGGTTACGAAAATTTTCCATTCCAGATTCCTTTGAATGTTATCCGTGGACCAATAATTGAAGAAGTTCATCAACGCATAAACCAATGGATATATCAGGTACTTTTCATATGACATGTTTGTGCCTATGTTTAAAGTTTTTCCTGATGAATCCTTTTCTTTTGCTAAAAAACTTGGTGATAAATTTATTGAATTTTCCTTACATTAGTTTTAAAAAATTCAATAACTCAATTTCCATGTCAAACTAAGCCTGTTGTCCAACATTTGGCTGCATGTTACATTCTTCTTATGATTAATATCAGAAGATCTTTTAAATTCATAGAATAATCAACAATGATCAGTGTTCGTGTTTTCACTGTTAAGTAAAGAGTAAATATTGGGAAGGAACTTTACTCTGTTTATTTTTCTGCTTGTAGCATTTAAGGGAATTTCAGGCATTTTAGTTCTCGTCTTTTACACGTTTAGTGTTTTCTCAGGAAATTTCAGGCATTTTAGTTCTTTGGTCTTACACATTTAGTGTTTTCTCACAAGGATCTGTTTTCTTGATACCCTCAATAACTTTTACTATTAACATGTATGCAGGTTACTAGGGTATACAAGGGGAAGGAGCATGTTGAAGTTGAATTTATTGTAAGCTCACCTGATCTAATATTTTTTTGGCTCGCTTTATGCAATTTAAGGTTTTATTTGCTGGAAACAATATGAAAACGTTATCTCAGTGATAAAGATTTTGTCCGTTTACTTTTTATTTAGATATTTTATGTTTTACTTCATCTTATTTACTTCACATTCAATGCGGTACAATGATGGCACCTACCACACCAGGTTGGACCTGTACCCATCGATGACAAAATTGGCAAAGAAGTTGCAACACAGATCACAACCACCTTGGCAACCAATCAAACTTTCTATACAGATTCTAATGGACGTGATTTTATCAAAAGAGTAAGTTTGATGTGTGTTATTTTATCATTTTACTATAGCTAGTCTGCTTGATCTTCATTCTGATGCTCAAGATTTGTTATCAAGTGAAAATTTTACTCTTCTTAGGTATTGTTTGGTTCAAAACCAAGTTCCATGTAATTGCACTTCCTATAAGTTTAACTTCTTTGGGGTCATGGGGTAAGTTACTTCCCCTCCAACATCCTTTAACTCCCATTTCCCCCCAACCCCCAACCAAACACTTCAACTTCCATAGCCTTCCATGGAATTCCAACTTCCTCCCAACCAAACAATGCCTTAGTACTGTTCTTATATTACTTATGTGGCAAATTTTTGTGTGGAATGATGGATAAATACGAATAGTCCAATGCTATCTTTCTAAATATTTTTTTTTTTGTTCTTGTTATTTCTATCATCAATTGAAGCAGATTATTTGGCTTTTTCGCAGATTCGTGATTATAGGACAGACTGGAACCTCGAAGTGAACCAACCAGCAGCCGGAAATTACTATCCAGTATGTTTATTTAAAAGATACTGTTTTTCTTGAGTGTGGAAAGATCTGCTTGCATTAACATCTAAATTATCTATGTTTTATTTCATTATGGAATACTCTGTTTTGTTTACAATTAATAAGCGGTTTTCTCTCTTCCGTTTTCTGATCATTTAAACTGGATAGAAATGCTAAGTCATGGCTGTGTTTTCTGATTTGATTATTGCCTTTTGCCTTTGTTTTTAATATGTGCATCTGTCTCTATCAGAACGTTGTATTTTCTAGCGAAAAAAATGTCAATTAACTTCCATTGTGTTTTCATATTACCTCCTCTAAAAACTGTTTGTATTTGTGCATTTAGATTAATCTTGGAATTTACACCCAAGATGATAAGAAAGAGTTTTCAGTTTTGGTGGATCGACCTCTTGGAGGATCGAGCTTAGTTGATGGACAAATAGAACTGATGCTCCACCGGTATGTTGTCGCACATTTTATTTGTTGGTGACGCTGAATATATTTTCTATCAATTAATGAAATGATTTAGGTCAGCATTGTGATTGTGAGAGGGTGGGTTCGATGGTGTGACTTTTATGCAAATTACAGTTTGTAATATATGGGATCGAGTGAATACAGGCAGTTAAGACGTAGGATAAGTTTAGTACTTTTATAGCATGACCGAAAAATGGAAAGGGGTCAATCTCTTGTCTGCTACCCTAATTAAACTGCATAACCAGAATCTGGATTGATAGTTTTCTTGTGTTACAGGAGACTGCTCCTTGATGATTCCAGGGGTGTTGCAGAGGCTTTAAATGAAACAATTTGTGTTCAAGATAAATGCGCAGGATTAACAGTAAGCACACTTCACTTGCATTTGTACGCTGGTTCTTCAAACTAATTCTGGTTTACAATTCCAGATCTGCGCTGCAGTTTGATTAGTTAATTTCTCAAGTTTTAATGAATGTTTACTGTTAATTTCTTCATAACCATGGTGGTTATATTTACAATTGCATGTTTGAAGTTAGCATCTTTTTAGTCTTAACTAATTGTTTATTTGCAGATTCAAGGAAAATATTATTTCAGAATTGACCCTATAGGAGAAGGTGCTAAATGGCGTCGTTCTTTTGGCCAGGAGATATATTCACCGCTCCTGCTGGCCTTTGCTGAAGAGGTGAAAGTCATAATTAAATGAATATATAAAGTTTTGTGAATTGGTTCTTAGAAGTAATTGATTTCTTTGTGTAGGATGGAAATAAGTGGGGGAATTCTCATGTCACCACTTTTTCAGGCATTGATCCTTCCTACAACTTACCTGATAATGTTGCAGTTATAACTCTTGAGGTATTTTGACAGGAATTACTGTTTCCATGGATGGTTGATTTATTAAGACACAGAAAGAATGATATTCTTCTATGGATTTAGGAATTGTAGTAGCTGTTGCATAAAATATTAATTAATGCTTTGTGTTTACTTTTCTTTTCTGATGATTCATATATCATTTTCCCTCCAACTGACCTATCTTTTCCGGAATTGGCAGGAGCTTGATGATGGGAAAGTTCTGCTTCGCTTAGCACACTTATACGAGGTTTGAATACTCTCCTTACTATATGCTCTTTTTCTCTTTAAGCCTTTACCCACCTCAAAGCAAGTAGAGACTTTTGTTCTTTTCTGTTTTGAATTTTCAACCTGTATACAGTTCGCTTCAAATTGTCACTTAATAATTTGCTTGGTTCATGAATGAATGTACAGATTGGGGAGGACAAGGATCTTTCTGTGATGACAAGTGTAGAACTGAAGAAGTTGTTCCCAGACAAGAAGGTAGAATCGAATCTCCTGATACTTAACCAGGCATCCTACTGTCAAGTGCTTATATCTGCTGCTTTTTTTTAAATGTGTTATTCAGATTAGTAAAGTGGCAGAAATGAGCTTATCTGCTAATCAAGAAAGAACTGAAATGGAAAAGAAGAGACTTGTCTGGAAGGCTGAATACTCTGAAAGACTCAGCAATGCAGGAAGTAGGGGTGGAGCAGTAGATCCTGCAAAACTGGTGGTAGAACTTGCTCCAATGGAAATCCGAACCTTTGTGATTGATTTTGACAGAGCATCCCAGTCCCACCACTGCTGTCGACACCACCTCCAACTGTTTGATGTCTAGTGGTATTGGAGTGGAGGGTATTCTAACAACTTTGGGCTCGTTTGCAGATTTCAGATATCAGTTTTAGTTGAAATCTAAAGTCTCATATGAGTGTGGGGTTGGACATTGCTGATCACGTGCTCTGTATACTGTAATATGAGTGGGAAACTGAAAATGATAGAAATAAATAAGCTCCGTAAAGAATATGGGTCTAACTCGCCTGAAAATTCGAGGTGACAGGTGAGGATTGCCCAGCTTTGTAAATCTTATTATCCCCTACTTCTATTCTATCCGATGTGAGATTTCTTCATTGACACAATAGAAATGCGAATCTTGAATGGTTTTACGTGGTCAGAGTTTTAATCAATAATAATAATAAAAATAACGTTTAATTAAAGGGAAAAAAAAAAGGACGAGATCCTATGTTCTTATTATCACTTATTAAATTTTGGAATAAAACATTAATGAATTCATAAAACAACGAAAAAGACATTTAAATTAGCAAATCTCTAATCACTAGGAAACTAATTACAAATAAATTATGAAAATACCCCTAAACAAGGGAATTTTGACCTCGAACTTGGAGACTAGGCTTGTTGCCCTTGTCACATTTTTTAAAGTTGTTTGTATTGAAATTTCCAAAAACTTATTATGGGACTAAAAAACAAAGGTAGTATGTAGAAGTTATGTAAACATGAATTCTAAGGCTAACTGATCTACATCAATTATCTCAAATCAAAGAATACCTAAAAGAGAAATTACGATTTTTTTACCCAGTTTGACTAACATTACGATTTAAATACTTGATTTTAGAAATTTGCTATGAGGTCATTAAAGTTTGGATATGATAAACTGTTAATTAATTTTGTTAATTTTTTGAAATATATTCATGAAATATTTTGGTAAAAAATTGACAAAATGACCTATTAATTAAACAGTATCAAATTATAGTTAGTTTATAACAATTATGCTCAAATGTATACTATGAAATGGTAACATTGACCGAAAGAACCAAGGAATGAACAATTGTAGCACACGCAAACGCACAAGAAGTTAACAACACCCTAGTAAGTGTAAATATGAAAAATTCAGGGGCAGTACTGTAAAATCATAAACCGATATTCGGTACAGATGCGGCGGATTCCTGTAGGATGGGGAGAGAAAAAAGTATAGAAAGGAGAAGTATTAATTAAAAGACAGAAGTATGTATGTTGAATAGTGGTGGCAGATCGCGAACCCAAGCTACTTACCGACTCTCTGTTTTGAAATTTCATGTCCATCTTGCCTATACAAGCCCAAGGTTCCACATCGTCTTCTTCCTTTGATTCCTCCTCTACAAACCCTAATTCTGATCATGGCACCCCTCTTTCTCCTCCTCGATCTCCCTCTTCCCTCTCCCGCCAATTTCAGACCTTGCAATTCGTCGACCACGGTCAATCTGAATCTCATATCCCAGCATCAGGTGCTTTCTCGGTAGTCTAATTCTAGTTTTTTCATTTGTTAGGAGAATTTCATTACACTGCTGAAATTCAACATATTCTATGTTTTTCGTTTCGTCCTGGTTTGGTTCTACGCTTGAAGCCACTGCTGGTTGTAGTTGCCTAATTTTGATTAGGAAATTGGCTTCTCTTTTTATAATGTTAGAGTTGACACTAGTTTGAGCGATACTTATACTTCTCGGTACTGTTTTTGGTTTGCTTGTTTGCATTTTTTGTGGATGAGTTGTTCATATCTTCATGTATTGTATCATACAGGTTTGTTGCCTCCAATTGCGAACAACTCTGGTGGATCTTCCGAACAGGTAATCTAGCACACTTTGCTTTTAAGAAGTGACCATTTGATGTTGCGGCTTTACAAATTGATGCATTTAACAGAAAATAAAGCAGAGTTTGAATTGTATTGGAGATTGTTTAGTGGTGAATTAGACTGTTAAACTGTTGTTTCGTCTCTCTATTTAGGTAAATGAATTAAGGATGTCAAATAGAGAAAGAAGTTTGCCTCAGGAAAATGGACACACACATTTCCAGTCTCCTCCTGCTGGTCAAGGTGTTGGATCTGCTCGATCAAAAGGGAAAATCTCAGAAACCTTTGCCTCTCCTAATGGTCACATCATTAGTCATGGGGGGAGTGCCCATTCATCAGGAAGAAGAGGTCAGACTGCTAATCATTTGCTGAATTTTCAGTATGAAAGAATTGCTCGCCCACAACCAAGAGCTTCTCCTTCACAAAGACGGCAGCAGAAGATAAAGCCCTACAACAAGGATTTGTTCCTTCAGGCTAATTACAAGTTTGTTGTCTTAGATACAGGAGATAATGCTCCGGAAATGATGGATCCTGATAAAATGCTTATGTGGGAGGATATTATCTGTGTGCGATATGCCACCCCAACTCCATTGCATTGTCCTATTTGTTTGGAATATCCTCTGTGCCCACAGATAACTTCTTGTGGACATATATTTTGTTTTCCCTGTATCCTTAGGTACTTGCTAATGGGCAAGGAGGACCACAAAGGTGATTGCTATAAAAGATGCCCTTTATGTTTTGTTATGATATCTCAAAAAGATTTGTATACCCTCTTTATTGAGAATCTTCGGCAGTACTGTGTTGGTGATGCTGTAGAGTTCATGCTTCTAACACGGCAAAAAGATTCATTTACTCCATCTCAGAAAAATAAACCAGAGTTGGATACCACACCGAGTTGCAATAATGATGTCTATGATCCATTCTTAAAGTTCACGTTTACTTCAGATGTGGAACTATCGGTAAGAAAAGCAATATCGGATTTGGATGGTTGGTTAGCCAAAGCTGATTCAGGTCTTGTAGACAACTTGGAAAATCTTCCTTACGTTTGTGCTGCAATGGAACAACTAAAACAGAGGAAGAAATATTGGAATGAGCAAATGTACAATAATGCTACGAATTATAAATCTGCCATCAGTCAGAAAAAATCTCAGGACCTTTTTTCAAATGTAAATTTGAACTCTGCCTATCGCAAAGACTCTAGTTTGAGATGTTCAGCGCAGCCTATTGATGTCAATGAGGGAAAAAAGGCTTTGCGCAATGTGAAGGTGAACGTGTCCGAGTCTTTTGAAGGCCCGGATTCAGTTTTATCATCCTCGTGGGATGACGGTAAGAGTATGCAGAAATCCTTGAATGGATCAAAAGACATCAAGGACAATGACTCTTACAATTTCTACCAGGTTAGCTGTATGGGGATTTTATTTTTCCCTTTTGACTGTTCTCTACCAATCTTCTTAGCCTAAAAGTGCAAATATTGCTCATTTGGACAGTTTGATAGCATCATTTTCTGTCATTTTGTGAATTCATGACATACTTTAGCTGACGTGATATGAAAGTGACAGGATGCGTGCCTCTTTTTTGTAAATATACAATGTGCCTGCATGATTTCTAGATTATTTTCATACTCTGATATTATTTTCACTTAGATTCATAATGGTAGAAAACTAATGCCTTTTCATTTAACTTGGACTTAATTTAATTGGCAATGATTCCTGTTGTTTAGCAAGTGGTTGTAACTATCAATGTGTGTGATCCATTATGACAGGTGAACAACATTGTTTGATACCCACAGGAACTTATGTACTCCTTTGGGTGCCAAATCCCATTACCTCTTTTCTGAGAATAGAACTTCAAAATAATCTTATCTCAGTCTTATGTGCTGATTTTAGCTTTTATGCTCAACTAAGTTGCTTCTTTAAATGTTAGGCTTTTGTCTGCATGTTTTGTTCATCCTTTCTGGAATGCAACTCATGGGTGGAAACAACTAACTGCATCTGGTGTATTTATTTTACTTGGAGTTTACTTTTTAACTGGGGACATGCTTCATGCTAACTAGAAACTTTGTTCCGGTTTGCGTACAACGATGGTTGGCATGTTGTCCAGGTAGGTGATGAACTGAAATTGGTTCCTAAAACTTGTTAACATCTTAGGTTCAAGATGTCGCAAACTTTTGGTTGTAATTTTGTGGTGAATAAGATATTTCATCTTTTTTTGTATTTGCCCTCAGCATGATGATGATTAGCTTATTTCATGCCATGCCAATCCTGTTGCACATTTGAGTTTTGCTTATTCTCTGCTTATATCTTTGTTTCAGGCAATAGATGGTCAGCACCTCATTCTTCACCCACTAAATATGAAGTGTCTTCTACATCATTATGGTAGCTATGATATGCTTCCTCACAGGTTTGATGAACTCTCTATTTTTTCTGCGTCCTCCAAATCTGTGAATGTTTAACTATGTTAGGAATTAATAATTCTATAGGAATTTATTTGGAATTTTAGTTGAATTTTGGTTATGAATATTAGCTGTCAGGATTATTCTAGATAGCTAGCAGAAATAAGCCACATCAGCAGATTGTAATAGCGATTTGTTGGTCAGTTAGGATTCATGACTGGCAGGTACCCTAGTATCTAGAGTAGAGAATGAATCTAGAAGTGTGTGAAAATACCTGTACTGTGATTTTTCCCTCTAATAGCAGATCTCTATCTCTATCTATTTTTTCTGTGTTCTTCCTATTTTCTCTCCTGAATTCTCTTAAAAACCCTAAATCTATATCAAGTGGTATTAAAGCCAGCCCCATCTTGCAAGACCCAAGGCTTGGAGTAGTGGCCCACGGAGTGGTGGCCTAGACCCGTTAAAGGACAGGAGGTCCGAAGAGTAGGGTGCTAGCTGCGACCAACGTGATTGGGACCAACATAGCCATGACCAACGAGGATGTTGGCTCTTCAAGTGTGGGGTATTGTTACTATCCCGAGTCACCTAGGCATAACCTTGGCTAGATTTTAATAAAGTCCCGAGGCACCCTCCTCTTGCAAGCCGGTTTCAAGGGTGAGTTCTACCTAGGTGGCCAATCTTCAGGTGGATCGTATCAAACTACAATATAAACAAAGACAATTAAAAGGGAAAATAGAGATACTTTGACAAAAAGTTTTTCTATGAAATTATTTGACAGAAAAAGCTTTTCTCAGGACTATTATGTTATGTTTAATTTGAACATCTCTCTGTCGTGCATTTGATGTTTTTGTAGGGGTTGGGTGTTTCTGGAAATGAATCTTGACTCATGCTTTGTTTCATTAGGAAGTAGGCATCAGGTTATCGAGAACTTGGCCCACATCCTGTAATGGATCTCTATCTGCCGCTGTATCTAGATCAGGAAGTAGGCATCAGGATATGCTAGGTCTATCTCACATTTTGAGTCACCATATCCTCAATTTCTGACTGAAAAAATTATTTGCATTAGCCTTTGTCATTTGCTTGATGTTCTGTCTTTTCTGCAAAATCAGTTGAAATGCTTAAAAAGGGCAAAAAGCAATTGAATTGAGTCAATTGACAGTGTAGCAAAGCAATATATATTCATAATTTGCTGAGTATGGGGTGAGCATAATCAAAATACAACATCCTCTTTATTTACTCTTAACAAAGGTCCTGAGTCCTGATTTAATTAATCATTAATTGTCAATTGCAGGTTAAGTGGAAGAGTTTTGCAGCTGGAAACAGTGACTCAGTCAGAAGCCATAAGAAGGAGATATCGTTTTCTTAGTCACTTTTCATTGACAACGACATTTCAAGTATGATATTATTTGCTGTTGACTTTTCTCTATTTATTATTTCCATTGCTTAATAGCATGTTGATCTTTGTTTCACTTTTTCAGCTTTGTGAGATTGATCTGAGTGAGATGCTACCTCCTGATGCTCTGGCTCCATTCATGGATGAAATCAAGAAGCGGGAGAACCAGAGGAAGCAGCTGGCCAAAAAAGTATTTTCTACTTTGCATTTTTTTTTAGAATGGATTGAATGTATGATTCCCATTTTAAGTATGTACATGAGAAAGTCATCGTTGGCCTTTAATCATTACAAATTTTTAAATCCAGCCGGATGCTGTCAAGTTGGAGTTTTGTTTTATATAATGAGAATCCGATATTGGATGAATTTTACAATAGGAGTTAATTTTATGCTTCTTTTATCGTGTAAGATTTACGCACTACATAACGTGATTTAGTTGTTTATTTCATCCAAATTGCACAAGAAATTGTGACATGTATTTCTCTATTTTTTTCATAGAATTTTATGCTCTTGTTTTGTAGGAATGGAAGGAGAAGATCAAGGCTGAAGCTGTTGCAGCACATTCAATGCCAGTTTTATCTAGTACGAGGCACTCCTTTCATGATGACTCCCCTAAATTTTCAATGGATGACTTTGAAGGTAATTTCTCTTCGTTTATATTTTTATTGTGTGCTTGCTTTTGATTAGATTAGATATCCTAGGCTGATCTTCACGGTTACGAACTGTTTAAATAAGAAGGGAAAATTAACAACGGTCAAAAGGAAAAGAAAAGTGCAAGAAGAAACAGTACCCTGAGGTTTCTCCTTTTGTTGCTTTTGGTATGTGAAATATTTTCTGACAAGGGTTTGGGTATCGTGCTCCTAAAATTTAGGGGCATGTCACTTTAATATATATACACAATTCTGTTTTTAACAGAAAAATTGACATAGGTCTTTAAGTTTCAAAAGAAAAAAAATATAGGGATGTAGAAATATTTTATCAGAAGGCTGAGACAAATTATTGAGATTACCAATTTTCTTGTGCATATTATTTCACATATTTGTTTTAAAAAGGTATAGTTTTAATTTTGTTTTATTATGCAAGGTAAGTAAAATCGTTTTCCCCTTCCACTCAATCCTCCAAAAAGAATAAAAGCAAATAACAGTCTTGTAAAGTCACTTCCCATCCCATGTGTTCTTATGTTTCTCACTCACCTCTGTCCTTCCTTCCTCTTCTCACTTCTTTTCTCCAATAACAGTGTTAAGTGTTAACTGGTACCAGGTTCCTTTGCTGGAACATTTATATTTTGTGGCAAACTTCTGTTGCCTTTTATTAATTTTTTTTTTTTTTTTTATCTTCAGCGCTTGGAAGTTTAACAGCAATTTCGTCAAGCCCTCCAACTGCTTCAAGTCCTCCAGTTGTGGGGGAAAGACCACTGTTCTCAAATGTTACAAGGCTTGGTTTTGCTGCTGCCCATGACTCTCCAGCCTTGAAAATTGAGGAAACCAGTGCATTGCATAACACAAATGATTCTTCAAGTGTATCTGGTATCCTTCTCGTTTAAGGACCACTTCCATCTCTATCTCATTTTCTTTATATTTGAGTATCTCTATAGTATATAGGATGTATGTGGCTATGAAGCTGAATCTATCTCTGGTCCTGCAGGCACGAGAAATTCAGGCACACCATCATTTGCCAATGTGATATCCAGAGTGAACTCTAGAGAAGCGCAGGACTTTCCCAAGACGAATGAAATTGGGAAGAAGGGAAAGAAACAGAGTCGAGTCCTGATGTCAACAGCAGGTGGTCGTCGCTACTGAAGCGTTCATTATGTTCAAACTCTTGACCTTACTTGGCTTACTATGTGTATTCTGATAGTTCGACCTTTTGAAATTAAATTCTATCGTGGATTAGCAAGACCATTTAAGCATGTGATTGGATATAAAATATCATGCTAATTGCTAAATATACTTCGTAATGTACAGCCAATGACATTACCTTCTACCAGGCACTTGTATTTTGGAGCATGCTGTTGCAGAGTCCAGAAATGGAGTTATCTGCTGATATTTTAGCTTGATGGCTGATAAATTTTACGAGTTAGGCTCCGTTAATCCATTTAGGATTGAGTTACAAGTATTCAAAAATGTGTTTTATTTGTGTTGTATTTTGAAAAATTTCAGTTACTTGTCAATTGGTATAGGGGTTTGCTGAGTTCTCTGTTGGAAAGAAAATAAGGTGGTAATGATTTAAGCTGGTAAAACTTGAGGCCTTGAAAAAGCCTGGGGTTACAAAGGTTAGTTTCAAAGTAGAGTAGCAGCACTGTGGAACTTGGAGCAGGAGTCAATTTGGTTGAAAAGTGGAATCTAGATGTAAGGACCATTGTGTGCATCAAGAACTGATTCTATCGATGGGGCGGTTTCTACGGGTTTGGTATCGGTATTCCACCGCGCGGATTTGAATTGAATGCATGTTTCATGCCGTCGGATATTGGGTATGAATAGCCATTAAATTTAAATATTGGATATTGGGTATGAATATCTATTAAATTTAAATATTTTAAATTTAGCATAAAAATTACATAATTTAAATAGTATTATCTATTTGCTTAATTACTAGATTATGTTTTTATTTTTAATAAGAATGGTAATTTTTAATGTAATATGCATTATTTTATTTATATATTCTTAATTATTATAATTTACTATGAGGCATGTGGGTACGAGTATTCCACAAAAATATTTTCGCAATTTTGGTGTAGATATGAATATAAAAAATTTAAATGGGATTGGGTTTGGATATTAAAAATTTTGTGGGTATCCAACCCACTTCAATCCCTAAATACACATGTTTAATTGTTTCAATCGATGGCATGTGTTTAATTGCTCACACTACCAAAAAAAATTTTTATAACTAAGAGCATCTCCAACCCTATTGTGGATTGGAGCTGATATGGCACTAGCAATAGAAAGTGTGAGAAGAAATGTGCACAAATATCTATGAACACACACCCACTTTAAAATTTTAATCTCCAATGCAACACTTTCTATTTCATTTTTTTCTTCTTTCTTAGAATTAAAATTTAATTTTTGACCAATCACTATACAACATTAAATGTAGACATTGTCAAGAAGGCTTTCTAGAAGTAGAAAGTGAACTTCACAATGT